>CAMKVN010001408.1:0-18724 GCA_946474995.1 Funneliformis geosporum | reverse complement strand
ATTCAATTTGATTTGATTCGATCAAATTCAAATTGATTCAAATTGATTCGATCAAATATTTGAGTTCAATTCAATTCAATTCAATTCAATTCAATTCAATTTGAAAAAATCAAATCAAATTCTAATTGTTTAAATATTTGATTTGATTCAATTTTTAGAAACTCTAACTATGTATATTAAAAAGAAACAACACTCAAATATTTTATTTAATTGTAGCAATTTACCAAAATCACATGTTAACAATAATATAAATTTATTATCAATAATATTTAAGCAATTTAGATTCAAAATTAAGCTTTAAATTTTATAATACTGTTTAAATAAAGTTCAAAATTTTAATATAGACTGCAATCTTTTAAAATAAGTATATTTATTAAGCTATAAATTGTTGTAATATAGTTTATATTTACAAACTCTATATAATGAACGTAATAATATTTACGATTTGTAATTATAAAATTAAAAATATTAAAATCTTTTAGCTATTAAGTTAAAGTATTAATACTGTGTAAATTTATAAAAATTTATTTAAAAAAATAATTATATATTACATATTTTAAATTATCTAAAAATAAAATTTTTATATATTATTAGTATATTATTTATTTAATTATACCAATTTAAATATAAGACATAAATTCATAAAATTTTTTTATTTTCAATCAATTTTTTTAAGAGAGTATACATGAAAAGAATAGCTTTAGTAAATATTTACCATAGAATTCTTCAATTCTTTATGATATAGAAAGTATTTTTTTTATAAAAAAATTAGTAATGATGATGATATACTTCAAAATTATTTGATAAAATTTTGATAAATTTACTTGAGATTAGCATATCAATAAGATTATATTGCAAATAAATAATAATTTAACTTTAATAGTATACTGTATATTAAAGTTGTTAAATCAGTTATTCTATTGATATATCTATTGATTTTATTAATTCTAACTTTTAAGGAACCATAACCATAATGTTATTGATTTTATAATATAAGAAATTAGAACTATTATCTTAAAAAAATTAGTATTTAAAGCAGGTTTATGCTTAAATACATGAATATAGAATAATTAATAAGATATTATATTCTATTTGTTAGTTTCTAGAATTAATATAATAAATAATAAAAATAGTTAGAGGTATTAGTATTTGGATTTATTAAAGATTAATTATAGCAAAAACATTTGTTAAATATATTTTCATTAATCAAGAACAAAAGTTAAGGGATAGAAAATGATCAGATGCTATCATAGTTTTAACTAGTTAATATTTATTAACAAATTATTTAAATTCTAGAAAAGTATAATAATAAGATAGAAACTTAAATAGTTAATAAAAAATGCTATTAGGAAAAAGTAGGGATTAGAATCAATTTTAAAAAGTTAAATTGATTTTAATCAAATTTATTTTTATGAAGAAATAAATTTTGATTATAATTTTAATCAGAACTAAAACTTGGCATTTTGTTTAATTGATTTTAATCTATTATATAATTTAAATTAAATTAATTAATTTATTTATATGTAGTTTAGGCTGATTTTAGAAATTATTTTAATTTTTTTTTAATTTTTTTAATTTTATTTTGATCAAGTATCGTAATATAAGGTTTTTTAATTTAATTTTAATTTTGTCTTTGTTTTTGTTTTTTTTAATTTAATTTTTTATTTTATTTTAATCAAGGATCATAATATTAAATAAGACTTTTTAGCTTAATTTTTTTTTGTTTTAGTTTCATTTTTTTTTTGTTACAATCAGTTTTTTTTGATCAATCACTTTTTTTTTAATTAAATAAATAAAGTATTATTTAATTTTATTTTTAATCTTTTTTATGTTACAATTATTATTATAATAAAATATATTCAATTTTTTTATTTGATTTTCAATTAAATTAATTCTAATTTGATTTTAATTTTAATAGAATGCTTGATGAAGTGATTTGATTAGAATAGAATAATATTATTAGGATAGAGCTAACTAGTAGTTTTATTGCAATTTATCAAATTTTTTTTAGAACTTCTTAGATATTAATGCAAAGTAATATTTATATAAAACTTTTTATATATATTAATAATAATGATAATATATATAATAATAAGTATATGTATATAATATTATTTATTAGTTTTTCTTAAATTTTCTTGTACAAAAAATTTATTTTTTATAAACTTTAAACATTAAATTTCTTCTATTTAAAAAATAAAAAATTAATATTTTTAATGCTTTTAAAATATAAATATAAATAATATGTTATTTAATAAAAAATATATTTTATAAATTATATTAAATAAAATAAATAAAATATATTTATATTATTAGATAAAATTAAATATTTATTATTTGTTTATAAATATTTAAGATTTTTAATAAAATATTATAAATAAAAATTTTACTATTAGAATAAATTTATTTAATTTTCTAGAGGTTGTTTACTTTAAAATTTATTAAATTAAAAACAAATAAAACAAATGTAACACTGTAATGTTATTATAAGCAAACTATAAACTAGCTTATCATAAGTGAATATTCAACTGCTGAACCTTGCTTGTTTAATAAAGCCGGTTTATTTTGTAATATTATGAATTTTTTTACAAAAAACGTGTTAGTGAAGAAAAGTTCACAACTTTATAAATAATAAATAATATTTCAGCCTTGAGCTAGTTTTTTTAATTTTCTAAACTTTTAAATTGTAAAAAAAGTGAGAAAGGAAAAGAAAATATAAAAAGGTAAATGATGCCATCAGCTTAATCCTAAATTTTGAGTTTTGACCTGTGTAATTTTTTGGGGAAACTTTCTTTTTTGCATAATACTAGATGCATCGCTGAAAGCTTTACCAATGGTTAGATCAGAGAATAAATGCAAAAGGAATTTTATTATAATTACAGAATATCATTTGATATTCTAATGTTTTATGGTTCGCTTCGCTGTATTCTAAACCTATTTAATTCGCACAACTATATTATTCTCTATTTTAAAAATAAAATTTTTATTCAATTAACGAGTCTTCGTAAAATCAAAAGTTTCACCAATAAATTTGATATTCCTAATCACACCTTCATCACAATATTTTCTAAATAAGTTTTTATATCTTTGAAGATTTTTATTATTTTCGATCTGTTTATGATAAAAATATAACCTTAAACCTCTCCTACCTCTCCAATCTTCAAAAAATCTATTAAAAGCATTATAAGAAAATTTCCAATCAATTGGAATTTGTAATTGAAATAAGTGAGAATTTAAAGGTAAAATCATTCCTAAGAGTTCCAAGATAAAATCAGCTTCTAACTCGAATTCGTTTACTATATGAGCAAATATGATTCCTTCAATCCGAGTACAATTAGATAATAAATTTCTTAAATATTGAACGGATTCAAGAGTTTTATCAACATAAATATTTACATATTTAAGGTTTGGGCAATTGTCCATAAGGGAGTGATAATATCTAGAATTATGAATTCGTTCATTAAACTCATAACAATTGCTTAGGTAAATAATGTTTAAATCACCCCGAGTATTATTAATAATGTTTGATACGGATTCCAGAAATAATTGACCATGTAAAATCAAGGTTTGTAAATTAGGAAATTTATAACACCTCGACTTTTCACCTAAATATTTCGCGACCGAATCATAATTATAACATGATTCACAATATATTTCGCTTTCCACATTCAATTTCCTTAAATTAATAAATTTTGAGAGGGTTTCATATTCATCCCAGTCATGAAAATGGTCAATATTAATTTCTACGATTGAATTTATATGATCGTAAATAGCTAAAGTTAATTCTTTTGACATTTTTAAAAAGGATTGTTTGAAAGTTAATGCTTTTAAACATTGTTGAGCCTTAATAAATTTTGCTAGTCCCGAATTTTCATAATCAAAAGTTTCGGATGTTATCTTCAAATGTTGAATGTTTGTACAAATTTGCGCCATCTCATCATATATGTCCGAAGAAACATCATCACATGCTTCAAATTCAGTCAAGACTGAGAATGTATGCTGAATCCCGGAAAATTGTGTCAAGTGAACATTAAATTCTTCAGCGGAAAGAATGAACTGTTTAAGTAATAGATCCTTGGCAAATAATAATTTCAAAACTTCTTGTCCTAGTATGTTACTCTTAAAATTTACTCCAAGATCATTTTGTTCAGGAAATATATCGATCCAAGTAAACATACTATAAAGGTTATAAGTGTCTATAGTTTTACAAAACCTTGGATAATCGAATAATGGTCTTTCATAAATTATAATATTTAAGGGTATTTCAATTTTATTATCAGAGATTATTTCTTTGGAATCTTTAGGTAAGCAAGAGTATATCGTTGAAAAGATTGTTAAATATTTTCGATTATTTTCAATTTTTAATTCTTGATAATTCTTATTCATTGGTACATCAATTTTAAATGGATTTCTCCACAAGATAGGTACGACAGCTCTACACCAAAAACGACTGACTAGAAGACAAGAATATAATGAATTAAAATCATTCTTAAGGTAATCGAGAATTTCTGAAAGTAAATCAATGAGAAGATAAGAGGACATTTTTTTAAAAGAAAAAAAAGGAAATGAGGGAGGAATGTTTTTTTTGGTAAATTTTTTTTTTAACGAAAAATCGCCGGGCGTATTTCCTTAAAAAGTTAAACCCAATCCGACATATCAACCGCAGCAAATCACTCGAATGGATTGGTTTTACCATTTTGATGATGAGCCTCTTGATGTCGTTTTCGATCCTTTCCAACCCCTAAATATTTTTTAATGGATGATTTCAATCGTATGAAAAATTTATCTTTTCGATATTCTGATCCTAAGCACTCTTGCTCGGAATTTATCTCGTCAAATACATCGTCGTTAAGTGAAGTTGCACCGGAAAGTGTGACAACACTTGGTAACGAGTAGGAACGGTTGTGATAAGAAATGAAGTCATCGTTAATATCATTCTCACCATTTGCATTCGAGGATGATGTAGTGGAAAAGGTTGGTAGTAGTTTTAAAAAATTATCCTTGGAAATTCTCGATAACGGACGAAAAGGTTTGCTGAGCGATAAAGGATCATGTAAAGGATTTATATCTGGAGTTATTAAGATGTTGGACATTTTGTCGATGTGAAATTATCTTTTTTTTTTATAATGCGATTTACAAGAATACCCAATTTTTATCGTAATAAACAAGTCCAAATATAGTAAGTATAATCAATTGTTCAAAATTTCCCTTTTGATCTTTTTTTTTTAAAAAACAAACTCTTTTTTATAGTAAATTTTCTTTTTTCGCGTGACATTCACATATCGTATCTTTCATATTATTTATAGGAAGTCGATACTTGAATTACGTAATAGAATTGCCTTGTGATATTCCGCTTTTGGATGTTTTAATCTTCAGCCTCAATATTCAGTTTAATTTGAATCAGAATAAATTTTATATCCCTTTTTTAAAAAAGGAAATTCATATGAAAAAATAATATTTACAAGCATTTGTTGATTCCCTCATGACTAAAGGGCAAAAAAGGCGTCGAACCGAGAACCGTCCTGCTTTATAACGATAATTAATAAATAATGTGAAGTGTGACCCTTAAGGGAAGCAACAATCAAAACCAAAAGCGTTTGTGGGAGTTCTCAGATTCGCTCTAAACACAAGATCTCTCTTTTTGAACAATTGTTAGAAAGAAGCAAAGTTGATGTGAAATACGGTACTACGTTTTAATCAGTCGTTAGTACGCATGTGATTTCACAATGATCTTGGGATAGATGTTTGGCAGAAAAAAAAATTTGCGTAATGTAATCGTATGTCCACGAACCTAGTTAGATTTATGAAGTGGGCGTATGGTTCGCAGCCAAATCAAATTCCTTGTTACTTCGTTCTATCCTTTATCGTATTTACAGTGTCTATTATCATTTCTGACATAATGGATTCACTGTCTTCTCGGCGGGAAAAACTTCGATTTGTAAACGGCACCGATTTACATTTATTAGAACTTATAGTAAGCAGATTCAAATCCTTATAATACATTTAAAAATGATTGTTTTATACTTGTTTTAACTTTTGATATTAACCCTTAGTACTTTAGTTTTGTTTATTACGAAGATCTCTATTTCGGTTTAAAATATAAGGAATGTTTATCGAGTGTTATATCCAAACTAAACAAAAGAAGACTAATGTTTTTCGTTAAAGGACAATCATAGAGATCGAGATCTAGTCGTACAAATTGATTAACAGGATTTTCAAAAACGCGAAAAAAAAGCTGGCTATTTTAAGTTTAAAATTTATTTTACGTCAAAAACTTAAAAAGAACTTTTACAAAAATAGTTACAATAATATAATAAATAATAAATATAAATAATGTATATGGGCGGTTTTTGCTACTAAATCGCGTTTTGCATCATAGGACTTACATACCTCGTGACTTATATACAGTATATATCAATATATACATATACGATTACATCAAAACGCGATCCAAATTAAACGCGGCTATTTTATATATTTATATATTTTTTTTGTAAAAAAAAAAAAAAAAAAAAGAAGTGAGCATTTCATATCAAATTAAAAATATCAAAAAAAAAAAAAAAAAAAAAATTTGTAAACATTACCACTAATAAATGCTATGTGAGTAAAAGCTTGAGGAAAATTACCCAACAATTCACCAGATCGGGCAATTTCTTCGGAAAATAGTCCTACATGATTACCATAACTAATCATTTGTTCAAACATAAATTCTGCTCTTTCTAATAGCTTTTTATCATATTTTCCTGCCCTGGTTAACGCTTCTATTAACCAAAATGTACACATTGAAAATGATCCTTCCATCCCACCTAACCCTAACAACAAGTAAATTTAGTTCCTCAAGGTAAATAAAACAAAATTTTCAAAAAATAGTAACATACCATCATCGGTTGTAAGATGATTATATCGAAACACAAGATTATTGGTCAACAACCCTCCTTAATAAAGAAATCAATGATTAATGTTAATACATCTCTCGTACAACATTGTCGTAACCACATACCTTTTTCCGGAGGTAATAAAATTTGTTCCATGGTACTTAAAAATCTTGGATCGGTAGGGCTAATGAAAAATACCAAAGGCATAATCAAAACGGAACTATCCAAAGCATCCAAAGCTTCATAAGATTGAGCAAAGATTTTACGTTTAGGATTCCAAGTTTTTGACATAATTTCTTCATAAATAGTATCACGAATCTGCATCCATTTATTTCTATCAGGACATGGCAACACTCTCTTCTCCGATAATCTTAACCCTTTTAAAAGATCAAATCAAGTTAAAAAACCCTTCGATAGTATCGCAAAAAAAAATTTTCAAAAGTAATATAAAAAGGACGTGCCTCTATCAACGGCAACCCAACACATAATTTTAGAATAAGTAAAGTTTTGCTTTCTTCCTCTAACCTCCCAAATACTCATATCTTCACTTTCCCAATTATCACACACATAATTTACTAATTTACGTATGTTTACCCACATATCGTAAGAGATCGGACTACCATATTTATTATACAAATACATCGCATCTAATAATTCTCCGTAAATATCTAATTGAACATGATCATACGCTCCATTTCCAATGCGAACGGGTTTGGAACCACGATATCCGTCTAAATGAGTTAATTCCACTTCTGTTAATTTCTTTTCCCCATCTATACTATACATTATATTTAATGATCCATCAGGATTCTATTGAAATGCGTGAAAGATTGTCAGAAAACCACGAGAGAATTAATTACACGTGCGTGTCAAATAATTAAGCCAATCTCACCAAATCTTGACATCTTGCTTCCATGAAGTCCATATAATGCTTGGCTTCTTGAGTCATACCAAGTCTCATAAGTGCGTAAACAGTGAATGCGGAATCTCTAACCCAAGTGAATCGATAATCCCAATTTCTAGGTCCTCCTATCTCTATAGGGTAGGGTAAACGAAAATTAATAATAATAATATTTTTTTTTTAAAAAAAAAAAAAAATAAAAAGATTTTTACCTTCAGGAAGTCCAAAAGTAGGCGATGCGACAACAGCTCCAGTCTAATGTCAATAGAGATGATAAATAAATATAATAAATTATAAATTATTTCGTTCATTTCATTACCGGTTCGTAAGTCATTAATTTCAAGGCTAAAGCACTTCGATGAACGTTTTCTCTCCATCTTCCTTTATAACATGATTGAGCAATCCAATTTTGCCAAAAATGCAAGGTTTGTCTATATAAATTATTCGTTAGACCAGCACTTAATGGAGGTTCCAACTGATCCAATTTTGTAGAAAATTCTCTTAAAACAAAAGTAACAGTTTGAGTTTCTTTTAAAGTGAATTGAAAAATTATACCAGGACCTTTCATCACATTATTTTTAGCTAATTTAAATTCAATGACTGGAGGATCTTTTTCGCCATTTAAGACAACATAACGTAAATCCAAACAAAGTGTATTAGAACGAAATATAGCTCTTTGATGGCCAACATATGACGATACATCATCTTTTAAATATTTTGATGATTTATTTTCAGTTACTTTATATTCTTCGATTTCAGTTGTATGCTCATCCAATGCGTAATTAAATGATGGAAATAATTCAAATTGAAAGTCAACTTGACCGCGAACCACGCTAACATGTCGAATGAGCCATGGAAGAATGGGTTTTTGTGAAATGGAATGTGAGGACTTTTCAGGAATATGCATATAATCTGTAATTTCGCTCACTCCTTCATCATGTAAGAATCGTGTAGACAAGATATTAGATCCTGGAAGGTATTGTTGCTTGTTGCTAGTATGAATTGTTGGTGAAATCGAGAAGTGTCCTACAAAGAATTCGAGAATTAGCGGGAGTCACGTGGTAGCATTATGATAAGATATCTTACCTCCCTAACAGTTGATGAAGTTGTATATAATATATCAAAAAAAATATTTGAAAGAGAATTTATAATTGTTTTATTTTTTATCTTTTTTTATTCAGTAATTCACCTTGTCGTTATCTAACATTCTTGCAAAGACAGAAGGACTATCGAATTTTGGATAGCAAAAGAAATCGATCGAACCATCTGTTCCACATAAAGCAACTGTTCTCAAATTTCCGACAAGTCCATAATTTTCAATAGGAAGGTAACCTCTATAAAAAAAAAATTAATAATCTTTTTTTTTAAAAAAAAAAATGATATGAAATTGCCTACCGACCGAGTAAATTTATTTACCTCGTGCGAATATTACAACGAATATCTTCAGCCAAACAACCTTGAGCATCCAATTGAGATGTCCTTTGTTCATTATTAGATTCCATTCTTTAACGTAATCAATAAATCTACAGAGAATTGTTCATTCTGCAGGGAAAAATTGTCAATTTATATACAAATTAAAAAATCTGTGTAAAATAATTTAATACAATTTTAGTAATAATTATGTCCCTCGGAAAACGTTTTTGGTTAATTAATTCACTGAATAAAAAGGTTATTTTGTTGGTGTAACAATTTTTGGAACTTTTCAATGGAAGTTTCCTTTCCTTATATGAATTTATCGTTTCGAATGAAAAATACATCACAATTTCGAAACTTAATGACGTTTATAATTTACATTATGAAAATTACTATATTATTTATATTATTTCTGTTTATGTAAGGAAAGAATTGATTCGTTAAAATGGGTGGGGTAAACCTAAAAAAAAAAATATATAAATATAGAAATAAAAAAAAATTGGATGTTAAATTGACATGGCGCTATTTTCTTCATGATTACTAATGTACCAACTTTTTATTATTGATTATATTATAATTTGAGATCAGTCTAGACCATATAATGTTGTGATGTGATGTGTATAAAATAAAGGGTTATCATTAAGTTTAGGACCAATTATTTTAAACAAATATTTTTTGCATTTATATTTTTATTTGTTATTACGACGATCAAAAGATTATTCTAATTTTAAAAATACAAGTTTTTTTTTTCTTTTTTTTCCCTAAAAAAAAAAAAAAATTAATTGATTTGTATGCATTAGAGAAAATTTCAGTTATTAAATATGCAAATATTAATAAGATTACTAATAAACCAAATTCAGAAAATGAATGTGGTAAGCACACCAATGGTTAATGTGATTATCGAACAATCATGTAATTTTCTATTCTCTTTTATCATGTAAACAAATATTATTTGTGATTTTGAGATTATTAAAAAGATTTATTTAAATGAGATGAAGGGAAACAAATCCAAAAATCCAATAATTTCAAAAAAAAATTATTATTTTTTTAAGAAAAATAATTTTTTTTTAAAATGGTTCAAATGATGATTCAGGTTGATAATTTTCCACCAGGATCTCATGTCAATATCAATAATGAACATCCAAAAATCCTTGAACATAAAGGAAATCCTTCAATAACGAGCAGTTCCCTTTGTAATCCTTGCATATACATTTTAGAAATGCAACATCATATATTTAAATACCTTTGGAAAAACAATTTTTCAACGCCCATAACAGAAAGACTTGAAGCTGGTAGCATGAGAGTATTGGAAATTGGATTGGCGCCTGAACTATGGTCATTCGACATGGCAGATAATTATCCATTATCCACCTTCATAGGATTAAATAATTTCGCAGCTTATGATAATAAAAGTAATAATAATAATAATGAACCATTGAATGCGACCGTATTACGAACGAATTCTTCATCGATAATTCCTTTCCCAGATGAAACGTTCGATTTCATATGTCAACGATTCTTTCTCCCACAATTAAATACAAGTTTGAATGAACAATCCAATTTGATTAAAAACATGATTAGAGTATTGAAACCGTGCGGATGGATTGAATTTATGATATTTAATTTAAATTTGTATAATTCTGGTCCATACACAACTCGCTTAACGCAGGCTTATGATTCATACATAAATTATGGACGGGAATGTAATAGAATTGATGAGGAACAATTATACAATATGTTGGTTTCTACCCAACGAATTCAAACCATTGATATAAAAAATAAACGCACTCTATTGGGCACCAGCGGTGGAAGGATAGGCGAATTGGTAAGTGAGAGAAAATTTCTCATTCAATGATGAAATTATGAAATTTGAAATTAAACCCGTTTTTTTTTTTTGTTTGCTTCGACATAGTTATGTGATGTATTGCTACAACCTTTAAAATCTCATAAATCCGAACTATGCGAATATATGGGAATTTGCATAAAAGAATTTGACGAAATGTATATCATAATGTTGCAAGAAATAAATGATTATAAAACATTTTGTATTTCTCATAGGTAAATGATTTTAATTGTCATTGTAGCATAAATAATATTTTGGTTATAACATCTAATATTTTTTTAATTCTTATTTATTAGAATATACGCGAAGAAATATTGACAAGTTACTTGCTTTAATTATTTAGAAAAGTTTTAATATGTAAATTTTTATAAACTATGTAATTTATTATAATAAGGAAAATATTATTTATACATGCACGCATTTTACTAAGCGGGTTTATTTGTGATTTTTTGTGTTGTAAATTTTGCTGTGGCTATGTAACGAGGAAGATTTCTGCGGTTGGATAGAATAAATTTTTTTTTCCTCATTAATCAATTTTGATTAAAAATAAGTCATGATAAACATTATTTATCTTCTGCTAAAACTTTTATATAGTTCCAATAGCGACAAAACGAAAGAGATTATTTCCTTATTTCCTTTATTAATCCCTTATGCCACAATAGTTTTATTATGCACTTAAAATTAAAATTAAAATGATTATGTAATATTTCTTTACAACCAAATTCAAAAACAAACATGCATTTTTGTCTTACGAAGATCGCAAATCAATGATTTAACCAAAGTAGTTAATGCGAAGCCCAATTTTGATGGCTGTCAGGGTACAAAAATTTCAAAGAATCAAAGCCAAATATTAGTGTCTTTAACATTGGTCAACTTTTATCATGATTAAGGCTTAAATCACTTTTTTTATAAATATAAATCTATATATTTTTTTTTAAATTCTTGTTTAAATACTGCAAATATCTTTCCCTGATTACAAATCGCAGGCTAACTATATAAGCCTGAACATGATTCATACGTGTCTCAAATATATAGAGAATGGGCATATCCACTGTTTTAAATTTTTTTGTAATCCCCTTTTAAAAACCATTTTTTGCCATTTTTTTCCAATTTTTTTTTTTTTTCAGAACTTGATGATTAAAAAAAAAGAAGGGTTAAAGTATTATTGGTTTCTTGAGTTTTCAAAACCGTATTCAATATGAGTGGATGTTGTTGTTGGTATGATGTTTAGACATTCCCTCCTCCTCTTTATACTTTTCCCTTTTACATTAAAGGTTTTTTACATCTTTTATTTGAACCAGTCTCCCGAATTGGCACGCTACTATTTTATTCTCGATTTTAAATTTGGTAATTGCAATATTTGGATCGGCAATATTCCTTACAGAATCAGATGGTATTGTTACTTATCTTCGGGTCTTTTTTGTTCTTTAAAAGGAATCACGACTTAAAAAAATTTTTTTTTGGTGAACAGATATTGCAATTAGAATGCCACATATACTTGCAACAATAATTGGAATTTTATTTTTAATTGTTTCAATTGTAATTATATTAGGAATTGTTGGAACAAGTTTCGTAAGTATTTTATTTTAACCGTTATTTTTAATTTTTTTTTTTTATCTTTTCTAAAAAAGTACTTTTTTATTAAAGGGTTCAATAGAAGCAATAACCATATATGTAAAAAGTTTAATTGGCGTTTTGATAATCTATTCGATCATAACCATAATAACAGCGATATACATGTTCACTAGTAAGCATGTATCGGTTGAACGATGTATAAATATTGCTTCTTCGGATGCTATTAATTCTTGTATTCATAAAGAAACTGTTAACCTTTGGATAAAATCTATCTTATTTGTTTTGGTGATTTTATTTGCGGTAAGTTTAAGAAATTAGAGAACATCCTTTGTTTTTGAAAAAAAAAATTTACAATAATTTTCTTTCAGATACACTTATTTGGAAATGCACAGAGACTAAAACGAGAACTTTTGGTGCCAAATATTAATCGTTATCAACAGCCATTTGTAGTTGCTAAACTTGGTACAGCATAAAACTGATATTTTTATAACTATAAACAAGGACAAATAAAAAAATAAAAAAATAAAAAATAAAAAATAAATTAAATATATAAATAAATATATAATTATAATATATTTGTTGATCGAAGGTCAAAATAGTTATTTAAAAATCATAAAAAGTTTTTTTTCTCACTCCTTAATTTTGGTCAACAAATAAAGTACCGTCACACAGAAATATTAAATATCGATTTGCGAGACAATAGTAATCATATGTGATTGTATCGCTCATTTCGTCCAGCATGTGCTTTTAAAATACTATAAATTATATTAAATTTATTAATTAGGCGATTAATTTATACAATGCAAGGTTACTTCAGGAATGGAGTTGTCAATTGTTTAAAAAATCTCATTTCTATTATGTCTTCAAATACAATTTATTAACAGATTTCCATACATCTTTCTTTGGAATGTTGGAATTTTGGAAGGAAAATCTAAGGTTACAAAATTAATATTATGTTAGTGTTACACATCATTAATTAAAAGTGACTATTTTGACATATGTACGTGGTAGATCATACGATGAGGTGATTATAGATCCAAGCGAGACACATACGTATATAAATAAAGTTTAATGAATAAATAATTTAATAATTTCATCAATCAAACCTAACTTTCCAGCAAAGAGTTGTTCCATGGATTGAAAATTATCTTGCAACATTTTAAGTTCATCCTGAACTACTATTTTTGAATATTATTATCAATATTTAAAGAAATCTTACAAGGAATCCGAAATGTATCGAAAATTTATTCCATCACCATCATCGTCATCATCAAAACTGGATTCAATTTCAGCCAATAAATAATCCGAATAAATATATCGAGGATTTCCTCATTTGTTATCAAAATGTTTTTCAACTGTCTCGGTATTTTTTCGCGTCATCATACGCGCCACTAAACAACAAAAGTAAAGTGAGCCGGTTTAATTAAAAAAAAATGGAATATGGATATGGAATAAGAAACGTAACAAGAAGAATGTTAACAATTATAGATTCTACAAGCAAAGAAATTCCATGGATCAAACCGATCCCAACCCACTTCGATAAACTTAACAAACCTTATATAATATTTTATCCGATAGTTCATTATTGTCAACTTCTTTGATTAATTACGAATGCGGAAAATTCCGGTGCTATCGTAAATTTTGTAGGAGGATTTGCCAGGCATAATAAACAAAACATACCTAAAATTTTTCATTATAAGTTAAGCAACACACCACACCTTATTTTTAAATAAATAAAAAAATGTAAATTTTAAATCCATTTACATGGCATGAAATATTAATTAAAGTATAGATGTAAGTTCAAAATATCGTAATAACAGTTTATTTGAATTATTTGGACATTATTAAAATTTCTAGATGACGCAGAGGTAAAGTCAATAATGGCACTTACCAAAAACGGATCACGAAGCCATTTGAAATCCAATAATCAATCATCATCAAGAAAAATAAGAAAAATAAACCAAGGTACGTCTGTGATTTCTGTCATGCATCCAAAGTTTCGGTTTTATAAACAATTACTTCTTTCGTATCAAAATCTAAGAATTTCCGGTTGAATGACAACCCGTGATCGACCAAATGAATGATATTTCTTATGGTATCGATTTTTGGATAATTCAAGTATGTTAGGTTCTTTAATATCGATCCGTAATCCATCATTTCTCACAATTCCGTTATATAATCGTAATTCTTTACTTCAATAACGATCAACAAAGCACCATCATATTGAACGAATCAAAGAGAGTATCTTACGAACATTTCCACTTTAAATTTCTTCATGGTAACCTCTAGACAATTTTTCATCAAATAGATAGTAATATTATTCGTACCACGACAATAAGATAACAAAACTTCATTTCGAAACCTGAAGAACCTTTTCCTACGGACGAAGCTGCAGTTTTCTTCGCGTTTTTGAAGACCATATCTAGTGAATTCGCATGCATTTCAACAGTTTGTACCTTAATTTTATGATTTCCACGATCAAATGACTTTTATCAAATTCTGACGAATAACTAGGGTACACGTTTGGTCATCCGGTAACGTTTTCATTCCCAATAAAAATTTCGTTGGGAATTAAACTCGATCGATTTATCGATTTATTAGGGAAGATAAAACCATGTCAAGTTTATGAAAAAACTTTTTTGATTACAAGCGCATTGATGAGAACCAAGTCCATAGAAGGAAAATCTTTAATTTAATTATGCCACTCATATTGTCAATTGATTAGGAAATTCTTTTATTTTTATTGATTAAGATGATCCACGTAGACGCAATAATTCCAACGAAAGAATGTTCAATAGAACCATCATTTAATATCATAACATTATCATCGAAACGAGAAACAGCAATTAACACGTCAAGAGTCTATCAGCCAAATTAGCTCATTAGTCACAGTCAAGTTTAAATTCATTTTCGCAAAGGCGCAGTATCATCTTGACAAACTAGATTTTATCGAACGGGTATTATGAAAATTAAGTTTAGCGGTAAGTGTGAATCGGAAGCCTCATCTTCATAGTTTGTACGGGTTTGGGTTGGTGTGATACCAATAGACGAAAGAAAAATCTTTTAGATACGTGATATTTTAATTCAGAAAATTTTTTCGGAGGAGAATCTCGTGGTTAGAAATAGTGATCAGAACAAATTAGCTATATAACTTTATCTGTTATGTATTCTGTGATTTTTTGCCATTGGCAATGGATTTGAAGATTTACTAATCGAAGAACCACCATCATCACCATCACCATCACCATCTATATTATCATTGCAATCACACGCTTTGGGAAATTGTGCAGGGTCAGTTCCCTGGAAAGTGATGATGCACGAAGAAAAATCGTTATCCCATCGTCAGAAGAATGTAGTTTTGTATATGTTCTACTCAACAAACGTCAGACGACATGTCTCAAGTGCCAGCACGTGATGAACAATCGGTATTGCATCATCGGTTGATTTTTTTATATTGTTACAAACGTGATTTTCTATGGGATATTAATAACCTACTTTCGCTTACCGCCAGTTACTATGAAAAAGTAAAAGAAAATCAAGAACCCGATGAAGTAATAGTTAAAATCCTTGATATTACAATATCAATGAATAATAATTGCTCAATTTATTGAAACATTAGGTGTATATATTTTGTCAAACTAATAAAAGTATTTGGGTTTATTATTTTATCAAGAATATATATATACACAGATTTTATATATCAAAATATTTCTTTTTGATTGAATAAAATGATCGTTCATTAAACTTTCGCGGGTATATCATGATAAAATTTTAGATTTAGTATTTCAGATTTAGTATTCAGATTTTACTTGGATTTCTAATATTTTTAATTTAAATAATTATTTTAGTAATACGGGTAAACTTAGTAACAGACAGACAATATAAATTTAAATAAAGAACGGGTTGAATAAATAATACACAAAATTTTATCAACTGGTAGATAGATAGTGTTAATTAATATGAAGTTCAGAATTTTTTTTTTAGTCAATTTTTTTTAAAAAAAAAAAAACTGCTGAAATTGGAGAGATACCATTTGTCGTCATCCCTGTTCGTTACCTATTGATTTAAAAAATTATAAGAAAAGGATTAGATAAATCTAAGTAAGCCATTAAATAGATAAATAAAACAAAGGGAAAAGGACGTTCTCGCTAGTGCGAGGCCACGAAGCGCTTCCAGTTCTCCCCTATTCTATTCACTATAATAATGATCAATCATAATGGACCTTTAAGGTAGAACTAATTCCTTAAACGCCTGCCAATTAAAGTGATAAAAAAATTGACAGTACAAATAAAGAAGGACGTTCTCACACTTGGTTCGGGAGTAACATGCTAAACATATTAGTTTTGTATTGCAAAGGAAAGTGCGTAACCAATTCCTCCTCCAGAATCAGTAGACCTTTGCCAAAAAAAATATGCTAGAAGACAACCTACTAGAGAGGAGGCCACGAAGCGCTTCCAGTTCTCTACTTTACTGTTTTAATCTAACTAAGTGAACCGACAATGACGCAAGTCTATTAATTAGCCCAAAACAATTTCTTACCTAATTAATATTCATTCTTTGAAATATACTTTTCATATATATCTTTTCAGAGACGGTCGTTTACAACTTTTTAATTTTTTAGTAAATATCTTTTGAATATTAAGAGGAGAAAAAGAAAATACAGCGTTAACTGTGGAAAATTTAAGATACTGTGACTAAGCTATATCATATAAACATGTTTAGATTATGATCAGTTAATCAATTATTTGCTATCAAAAAAATTTTTATTGTCCGAGGAAAAACAAGAGGAACCGTACCTAAAAAATAGAACAGGTTACACAATTTATCAAAGTCGTAATTTATACAATTTAAAGTACTTTTTCGGAAGAGTCGGGTAGCCCATCTTGCCTATAAAGAGTATATCGGTTTTCTTGAAAGCTTAATGTTTCTTGTAATGACGCATAAGAATATTTGGTGAATTCACTTGAATCCAACAATTTTTATTATTGCCAACTATGTCTGAAAATAAGTCTTGTATTGTGTCCATTAAGTGGGTCAAAATGGAATGAAATAGTAAGTAAAGATCTAGAAAGAAAAAACTGGAAAGAAGGTATTGTCTTATGTAACGTTTTTTATATGAGATTTGTTGAAAATCCTATAAGAAGAGATGTTAAGCGATCGAATGATGCAAATGAGAAGATAGGTATAGGTACATCCAACAGAATGCTTGAGCTTTCTAAGGCTATTGAAATTATGGCAAATTTTTTTTTTATGATAGGAATCTTAAATATTTTTTGAGTAACTTTATTTAGCAGCTTGGCCATTCATACGCACTGAATAGACAATAGATCATATAAAAAGAATAATAGTTTTCACTTGTTATTTGCTTGCTTCTCTGAACAATACGAAGATTAACTCCTTTAAGTTTAACATTGCATATTATATAGATTCTGCTGAAATAAATAATGAAGGTTTGAATATATTGGCAAATCTCAGTGTGACCACAATATCAAAAGCAGGAAATCAGCAGAAAAAGAATTCTAATGCATTTGGAAAATATGCGGAAGATACACTTGTTCAGTATTTAGGGAATACACTCGTATTAAACGCTAATCATAATATTTATATCTCTCAACATTTTACTACTACGATTACTTCTAAGGTAACAAGTATGGTGACAATTTTAGTGAACCTGTGCTTAACACTAGCAATACTATATTATAGAATAATAAATCTGAAGTTCCTAGATAGAAGTTTGATTATAAGACATCTTGATAGTAGGTTCATTATAAATCTTAGGATTTCATATCATGATCATATGCGAAACACAGAAAAAGCATGTTCTGATGAAGAGGTGATAAATAAACTAGAAATATACTGTTATAATAATAGGCTTGAAGATAAAAAAGATGATCAGCATATACACAATTCAATTCTAATTGAAAAAAACTTAAAAGTATTAATAAATATATTAATTCTCTTCAAATTGTATATAATTAGGGGTAACGTTACTTGTCTAAACTTATTTTAGATTTAGCTAAACATCTAAAGCTTTAATTTTGCTAAATTTTTACTAAGTATTTGATATAGTTTCGCCATTTTTATAAGCTTTGATATAGTTTTACCTTTTTCTGAATT
>CAMKVN010001407.1:0-18725 GCA_946474995.1 Funneliformis geosporum | reverse complement strand
AACAAATCTCGATGGATCCACTTTCACTTTCATATTAAACTTTTCATAATGGTTAATAATTTTTTTTTTTTATTAGATCTCATCCCTTATTGAAATTCAATTAACTAATATTACTTTTTGTTTTTTTATGTAGACACACCATCAAAACTCTCAAGGAATCCAAACATTATTGGAAGCTGAAAAAGAGGCCGCAAAAATTGTCCAAAAAGCTAGACAATGTAAAGTTATTTAATTCATTTATCCTTATACAAAAAAAATTATTATTGATTTTTTTACCTTTTTTTTTTATAACAGATCGTGTTCAACGGTTGAAAGATGCTAGAACTGACGCAGCAAGAGCGATTGAAGAATTAAAAGAACAAAAAAATAGTGAATTTCAAAATTTTGAGGCTGAAGTAAATTTAATAATTCTACTTTTATATATTTAAATACATATTTCTTTGATATTAATGATTGTATATATATTTTTAGCATGTTGGATCTTCGGATCAATCTAACGTTAAAGTTGCAGCAGAAACAGACGAAAAATTAGTTGAAGTTCAAAAAGCTTTTGAAAAAAATAAAAATTCTGTCATAGATAAATTATTATTTGCTGTTACTAATGTTGAACCAAAAGTTCATATTAATGTTAAACTTCGAAAATAATTTATAATGATCAATAGGACGTGGGCTTAAATTATTATATTTCTATATTACTTGTTACTGTATTTCATAAAATATTAATGATATTTATTTAGCAAAAAAAATAACAAATTTTGAACCATTGAACTATGCTTTCTGTAGAAATAATTTTTTCTCTTTTGAGAAGATTTATCTATGATAATAATCATATAATTAATGAAACTTTACACAAAAAAATTTATTAATTTTTTTATTCATTATGTCGCTTAATAAAAAGCTTTTTTAAAACATTTATTTATAATGCAGTATAAAATAAATAACTAATGCTTTCGCCATTATGAGTTCTTCGAATTGCTTCAGCTAATGTAGCGGAAACATCAATTATTACAATCTTTGTACTTTGACATCTTTTCTCATGTGGAATTGGAAAAGTATTTGTAATCACCAGCTATAAAAGGAAATGAAAAATCGTCAATTTAAATAATCAAGAATTATACAACTAAGAAATAAATGAGTAGGTAATTCTAACCTGATGTATGCTCTTGCAACGCTCTATCTCTTTGATGCTATCACCACTTAAAATTCCATGAGTAGCAATTACGTAAACACGTTTTGCGTTACACTTTTTCATCAAATGTTCTGCGGCTGCTATAAACGAACCTGATTTGTCGACCATATCATCCTATACAAAAAAAAATCATCTTTATCGAGTGCAGTATGAGTTGAAATGATAAACAATTTTTTTAAAAGTATAAAATGCTTTGAAATGATACTATTTAATCACTTACGACTATAAAGACAACTTTTCCAGCAACATCGCCTACAAGTGTTATAGTACTACTAGTTTCTTCATCTACTGAAAGTGCATCTTTTGATAATGTAACTTCTTCGTCATTTTCATCATTGAGTTTTTCGTCAACAATTGATGTAATAAGATTAGCTGTTGTATTTGACGTATGATAAACATTATCATGATTACTAGAAGAAGAAGGAGAAGAAAGAGAAAGGTTTGATATTTCGGTTACTGAAGTCCCAACTGTTTGGTGAGAACCTCGTGTACAATCAGTATGAATAAGCGCAAAATCAATTTTAAGACGATCGGCAAGAGACGTTACTCTATGAATTAATTAAGAACGAATCAGATTGTGTCAATATAAAAGAAATGCGATTAAGGAGTGACGAATCTACCTTTTTGCACCGCCAGCATTTTTACTAACGACTACGCCATTAATGTATTCAGGAACAGAATCTTGAATCCATTTAGCAATACTTGGTTCAGCGTATAAATTATCAACTGGCTTATTGAAAAAGCCCTGCATTTGTGACGCGTGAAGATCCATCGTGATAATATGATCTACACCAGCGACCGAAAGCAAATTGGCCACCACTGAATAATAAAATGTTAGTCAAGAACATAATTTTTATTTCAAAATATATGATATTTACTCTTTGCCGTTATAGCTCCACGATATTTTTTCTTTTTGCTTTGTTTCGAATATGGGAAATAAGGCATAACAGCTAAATAAATAAATAAATAAATAAAGATATATATATATATTTATTAACAGTTCGATAACGATTAAATTTCAACCAAGGATAAGTGAATTACCAGTAATTCGACTTGCTGATGAGCCTTTGCA
This sequence comes from Funneliformis geosporum, assembly GCA_946474995.1. Classification (NCBI taxonomy): domain Eukaryota; kingdom Fungi; phylum Glomeromycota; class Glomeromycetes; order Glomerales; family Glomeraceae; genus Funneliformis; species Funneliformis geosporum. The sequence goes on along the minus strand of CAMKVN010001407.1, from coordinate 16,464 downwards.
TGCTGAAATCATAATTAATAATTCCATAAGATGGTCATTAACATTATTTGAACCGGATTGAATAATGTAAACATCCTCATTACGAACGGAGCACCCTGATTACCAAATAATTATACATCAGATAATTAATCATTAAAATGAAGTTATTGTTAAATTCAGGTTAGCATTTCCAAACATTATAAGAAAAGTTTGTAATGATACTTTACCAATTTCAACAGAAGTTTCTTGATTACTAAATTTCTTTAACGTAACAGGAGCTGGAGGTATTCCTAACTTTTCGCATATAAATTCCGCAAGTTCGGGGTGTGAAGAACCAGAAAATACTTTTGCACGTCTCATTTTCTTTATTATGAAAAAAAAAAAAATTTGGAACGATAAAATGAAAAAATAAATAAGTTTAACAGATGAAAATGATTGATGTTAAATGAACAAACGTTACACAATCCTGGAAATATATTTTTTTATATAGCGCGTCGGGAATTCGCATTATACTGTATATATATATATATATATATAAAGAAAAAAAAATGGTCAATAAAATTCTTTTAATTAAAAGACATGTACATTTTACTTCATATCTATTTAAATCAAAATGTTTATTTCCTACAACAAATTTATTAAATCACTCACGATTATTTACAAATGTTACTACTACTACAACTACAACAATTAAACCTTTAAAAAAAATTGCTGCACATAAAAATCCAAAATTAAATTTAGAAAATCGAATGTCGATTTATGTTGGACCTTTATCTTATCATGTTAGAAGATATAAAAGATTAGCTCTACTATTTTGTACTTGTGGTTTTTTACTCATACCTACAATTTATATTTATGGAAAAGCACCTATCGTTGGGGCAGTCGGAGGTAATTCTATTAACTGCTTTTGTTTTACAATTACGCGCATATATGATCATATTTTAATTGTAATTTTTTCGTTTCAAATTATTAGCCGGAATATCAGCGATAGTTCCATTATGTTTCATCAATTATTTAAGTGCAACATATGTATCTCGTATATTTATTTATCTTCCTCCACAACGTCGTTATGAACCTTCTTTAAGAAAATCTTTTAATCCGTATACTTTACATTCTTCAGGAGATCCTTATCTTACAGTAGAAACTTTTGACTGGTTAGGTAGATTAGAAGAAACCACCCTTAAATTATCCGAGTTAAAAGAAATTCAAAATAAGAAGAGTCTTCAATGGGTGACTTGGATGAGACAAGGAGAAAATAATAAAGAGAGAAAAAAATTTTATGTAGAGAAAAAGATCTTGAAACAAGATGTTTTTTCTAAAGGATTACTCGAATGGATCGAAAAACAAAGTGGGATAGAACAAATTCAAGGATCTAACATTGATGAGAAATAAAAATTCATCCTTTATTCAGGAAAAGAATAAATTATAATATAATTTTTATTGAGAGAATTGCATTTATTAGACATATATTTTATATATTTTATATTAAGGAAAAAAAATAATAATTAATTCAAATCATTCTTTCAATAAAAAAAGCTTTTATTTCCCCCCTGGCTAGTATTACAATTAGATGACTTTTTTATTTCAATGGAATAAAACGTGAAGAGTGAGTAGCACCGATACCTATAGATGATTAACACATTGATTAATTAGAATCAATATAATGAAGAAATGATGATAATGTATCGTATAGTTTTACTTACCAGGACGACCGTGTTTTACAGGTTTATATGAGATGGAAAATTCAGCGAGATAATGGCCGATCATTTCAGGCTATCGCGTTCAAATAAAATAAAAATGTTAATTAATAATCCTTCTTTAATAAATTTCCTTCAGGTTTCTTACTTTTATTTCAACTTGATTAAAAGTTTTTCCATTATAAACACCAATAACTGAACCAATCATTTCAGGTACAATTATCATATCACGTAAGTGAGTTTTAACAACCGAAGGTTTTTCATTTGGAGGAGCTTCCTTTTTAGCTTTACGTAATTTTTTAATTAAGCTCATCGGTTTACGTTTGAGTCCACGTTGAAACCTACGTCTTGCTCTACAATGAACTAAATCCATTAATTGATCACTACTCAAGTCTAGTAATTGATCAAGATCCACTCCTCTATAAGAGTACTTTCTAAAAGTTCTCTTCTTTTTCAATTCAGCGGCAGCTGCTGCATCGTAATCGTCAGCCTAAAAAGATGAAATGATAATGGATTTGAATATTATGATATTTTATAATAGTATTGATAAATTTTCCGAGAGAACTCATTTTGTTCAGAATCTGTTATCGTTCTGATACTATCGATTTCATTTCATTTTTTTTTCTTTTCTTTTCTTTCATTGAGCCATCCATATTAATACAATCAAAAAAATTTCCTTCGTTCATAATTCCAAAACTAAAAAATATTGTCAAAATTTACCATTTTTTTTCGCTTTTTGTTATTGTGAAAAAATAATCATTCGAAAAAAAAAATTTTTTTTTTATTATATAACTTCCTACACGTTACACTAATTATCACCAATCAAAGACAAGCATATCGTCAAATATAATTTGAGTTAATTTTTAATATCAAAGTTATAAAAAAATATAAGATACAAAGATTTTAATCATTATAAATATAAATCGAAAAATATGAGATAGGTCATATTATAATAAATCAATCCAATAATCCCGTTTCCCTATATGTTCTTCGAAATTATAAAATAACAAAGTTTAAATATGTTGTCAGAATTTCGGTTATTATCGTGTCGTGTTGATTCATATAATGACATTTTTTTATATTACAACAACAAAAAAAAATATTGGAATTAAAATAATGATAATTGAAAAGTTGTCAAAAGTTCCCATCCTTCTAAGAGGTGACGAGAACGCAAATATTTATCCTATTTATCATAAAGTTCATGATGAGATTGTTAGTTAAAATGAATGATGCAAAAAAAAATTGTTGCACTGCGTTTTCATAATTCTCAGTAATAAGAATGTTTTTATTCACGATTTTATAATATAACTCATGTAAATTATCCAAATAACTCAAGATCTAAATGCTGGTTTCATTTCCCAAAACCTTAATAAAGTCTTTTGAGATCGAGAAAATAATATTCCAATAGTACATTCTTGAAAAAAAGCATTATAATCGCTTGAATTTATCAATAAGATCATAAATTGGAATGTAAACTTCTTGTTCCCACTTTGGATTGATGGTTTTGTAAATAATACGAGTTTCGACAGATTCCAACCATTAGATCCATTTGTGATTTTTACATAATGATCAGAAGCACTACCACCAAACCAAGAGTCGGTTTGCATGAGATCCTTTACTTGAATAATGTTAATTGGTGAAATACCGTAAAGTTTTTTGGCTAGAGTTTACAATTAAATGAAAATAAGATTACAAAATCAATTAATGAAGAAATGAAATAATAGATCATTAGCCCATGAATGACACGCATAACCTTCTAAACTAGAAACTCCAAAAGGGAACTTCAAGGAGAAACTAGTCAAAGGCTAAGTATTAATATTAAAAGAATAATATATATTTTTTATTTTTTTTAAATACAAATATATTATAGTTATAGGACTATTGCATAGTGATTAGGTAATTATTACAGCAAAAATTACATAGAGGAATAAGAGAATTATTACATAGTTGATAGCAATTTAGTAGAAATTTTGTTATAAATAAGCTGAGTTTTTCATCATGTATCAATAGAAATTTAGGAAGTTAATTTTATAGTTAATAAACCTCTTTGCTAAATTGTTTCATACAAACAAATTGCTTTGTGTCAACAATCATGTTTAGAGTCATCAATGAGCTTAAGTATTAATATTGTGAAATACTTGAGCTACGCATCACCAATTTGGTTATAATATATCTATTATAACATTATCAGAGTATTTTTTTAACATCAGAGGAAATTACGAGTTACACACTATAAATTGAAAGTTCATATACATGCTAATTTAAAAACTTAGTTGTGAAAGAATACCAATGTAAATCGAATTCAAACATAATTAAAGTCTTCCAATTTATTATAAAGCTTATGTTAAATCTTACTGCTACTCAATTGATTATATATCTCCCCAAATATGATGATTCTTTAGGAGAAATCATTATTTTGGTGAACTCTTTATGAGAACTTGCCAAATTTGACAATTCTTTATGGGAACCTGGGATTCTTTAAGAGAAATTGAGAATTATCAATTTTATAAATTAAGATTTTTTTTTTGTTTTTTTTTTTTAATACAATTTTTTAAAAATTAAATAAAAATTATAATAACTTTTTAGTTAATAAAAAAATGAAAATTATAGCATCATATAATGATGGTAATCTAAATAAACTTATCACTTTTAGTTTTACTTCTACTTTACTTCCATTTCTATCTCAACCACTTCTATTACAACATTTACTTCTAATTCTACTTTTAAAGTAGATAAAAAACATAAAAAAACAATTAAAAAGTATAATAATTTTATTAAAATTTAGATTTAGGTTTTGTAATTCCTTTGAATGTTGATAAAAATATAGAAGGTTTACAAAAAAAAATCAAAATATAAAAAAAACATTAGTAATTATCCTATAAATAATTATTTTAGAATAAATAATACAAAAAATAATTTTATTTATCAACTGATAAATAATGAATTATATGTATTAAGTATAATTATAAAAGATTTTTTTTAATAAAAATACTTTTTTTAAAGAAAAAAAAAATCAATTATTTCAAAAAATCACTAAGAATTTAAATTATATTGCAAATAATTTTTATAGATTTAAATACAAAAAATATACAAAATACATATATAATATATGAAGGCTGTATTATATGACAATACAAGGATATAATAAATATAATTTACCTACAACTGAAGAAAAATATTGACATGTAGCCAAATTTATATAGAATTATATGCAAGAACATTTTATTAATTTTGAAAAAATTAAAAATAAAAGCAATATTTTATATAATTATTTTCAAAATAATAAAGAATTCCATCAAAAAATAAAAATAGGAAAAATACATTTTCAGAAAATATTAAAATCATAAGATACATATAAATTTTATCTTTATTTAAAAGATGAATTAGATGAATTATTTTCATCTATTATAGATTTAAAATTTATGATTAAAAATTTAATCAAAATTAATTTTTCTGAATTATATGATGATTTTAATATGAATTTATCTGATATTGAAACTAATCTTTCATTTTTTAAAAATTTTGCTATAAATTTTAGTATACCAGGAAATAATGATATTTTAAATATAAAAAGATAAGATGCTACAGATCTACATATAGATAAAAATGATTGTAAATATGCCTTTTGTGTAATAATAGTTTTTGGTGATTTTGAAGGAGAAAAATTAGTTTTAAGTCAAATAGGTATTATAATTGCAATCAAATGTGTATATAATTTTATGAAGATCTTCTTTATTAGAGCATTTTAATTTACATGATTTAAATAATAGATTTTCTATAGTTTATTATTTAAAAAAACTTTTTATAATGAAGTGTAATAAATAAAATTTAATAAAAATAATTAAATTATTTTTTTATTTTATATTTTATAAATAAATTAAAATCACTTATAATATATAAAATTCTATTAATTTATAAATATTGTATTAATTATTATTATAATATAAATAATATTATTATTATAAGTGATTTTAATTATTAGTCAATATTGATATATAAAGATTTAATTATTATAATTAAATAATTTTGTTATAACTATAATAGTTATATTATAATCAAATAGTATTGTTATGACTAAATATTTTGGCATAACTAAATAGTTTCGTTATGACAAAATATTTTGTCATTTTGTCATTTTAAAAATAATGATTAAATATATTTTAGTTTCATCATATAACTAAATATTTCAGTTTCTTCTATATCATTAATTGTTATCTATTTCAGAAATTGATAATTTTTCCAATTATAAAAGAATTTTGAATAATAGATGCAGATCTTTATTAAAATGTTAAACTTTTTATATTATAATAATCAATAAATTGAAATTTCATTCTTTTTACTATATAAATTTTTTTTTGCATATTTTGCATTTTAAAATGCATAATTTTTAATTTTATATTACATGAACCTGATAGCTCTAATATGTATATTTGTAGGACTTAGATAATTTATTACTGGTATGAGTTTCAATTTTTATTAAGTATCAGAGGAACAGGTTGTGATGTTTATTTATCACTTCCTGAATATGTAACAATTAACATATTAGCCAATTAGAACTTAATGGACTTGTAGATATTTAAGTTTTTATATATAATTATTTTATCTATCTTTCTATTCTTTGGTCTTGTCATATGTGTTGTATTGTCATCTTCATATAAAAATTAAAATAATTAAAGTATTAATCAAAAATGTATTGATATATATATTTTATTTTTGTATTAATTATAAATAATTTTGCTTGTATCCGAAAACTGCAAATTCTTAAATAAAGTTCAAATTTTAGACTATTATTAAATAATTATTATTGAAAAATTTAATTGTCTTCACCTGTAATGCCAAAATAATAAATTTCCTTTAAAAAAAATGATGTCACCTATTACTATAATTTGTATTGTATAAAACACCAAATATTATGATTAAATTGACATCTTTGATAGCATATTGATATGTTATCATGTTATCAAAATATGATAGCAAAATTTTATATAATGAAAAAATTCTCAAACCAGAAAAATTTTCAACTGGTTTCATATTTGACTAATTTATATGTGTGTAACAAAATAGTATACTCTATTTTCTCCAGTTTAAAAGAACTGACATTATTAGTTGAAGGGTTAGAAATAAAACTTAGATAATCTAATTTAGTCCTTCAAATTAATCACAATAACTTTATCACAATCACACCTATATGGAGACATGGCAAAAGGTAATAGTAAATGAATAACAAATATCTTTATTAAACTCTTGATTTATTTCCAAAACTCTATCTCGAGTTATCTTTCAACTCAAGGAAGAATACATGCTATTTATATAAAATAACTAATAGTAATATAATATGATAATAAATATGACTAATATGATAAATATAATAAATAAAACAAATCTATCAAATATAACAAATTTAATAAAGTTAATAAAGTTAAACAAATGTTATAAATATGATAAATATGGATCATCGGTCAAATATGACCAATCTGTCATATTTGTCAACTAAATCAGATGATCGGCACAAGTTAATATTTCGGTGACCTTATTAGGCGAACATAAACTTTCGGTGAGGTTAATATCGTTAATTTATTTCTGACTCTTGATAAATCTTTAAAATGAATATTTTATTAAAATTTACCTTATTTGACCATTATTAAGCTTGGAGATGAAAGGTAGAGAGACTTATAAAGAAATGGCATTTATATTATTTATATATGTAATGCTTACGAAAATTTTATGCATTAGACTGTAAAGTTAGTTTATATATGTACTTTTAATTATCTTGGTCATTTCAACTTGAAATTTAATGTTATTTGAGGTCATTCAAGGTCATTTCATCAACATTATAACAGTCTGGTGACCAAAATATAACTTTGATAAGTGAACAGCAAGAATATCTATTAAAGATTAGCTCAATTGTAGTCATTTCTTAAATCACGAAATGATTTATTAAAGCAAGGTTTAAAGATAAATCAACATGAAATAATAAATTTATGATTATGATCGTATTAGTTCTTTATTATGTAGTTCAAAAAAAAAAATTTTTTTTTATTACTTTATTTATTAAATCGGTTTTAATGCTGGAAATAATAAAACCTATAATAATATTTATAGGCAATCTTTTTAGAAAATCTTTTTGTAAAAACGAAAGTTAAATTAAACAGGACGTACCTCTTTTATACTAGAATTATTAGTTAATATCATAGTCAACCTATCAATACCCAAGCCCCATCCAGCCCTACAAAAATAATAAATGTTTTAGTTCATCATAACAAAGGTTCTCATTCCGTATTTTCCCAATACTTACGTAGGAGGTAATCCATATTCCAAACTTGTACAAAATGCATCATCACCAATTTGGGCCTCATCATCACCTAAACCTCTTTGACGAGTTTGTTGTTCAAACCTTTCTCTTTGTTCAAAAGGATCATTTAATTCAGTATATGCATTAATAATTTCATTTGTTCCAACAATTAATTCAAATCTTTCACATAATCCTGTAATTTCACGATGCGATTTTGCCAATGGAGATAAGATTTGTGGGTGACCAGTTATAAAGGTTGGCGATATACATTCTGATTCAATGAATTTTTTGATCAACTATTATTTAAAAGTATGAAAAAGTTAATGAACGTTTATGACGAGACGAAAACTATTTTCTTAAAATATATATATATATGTTTTCTACCTTATCAAATAATTTAGAGTTGGTTTTTGGTGGTCCACAACTAACTTTATGTTTCTCACATAAATCAAATAAGAATTTATGTGTATCTTCGGTATGTAATTGATCGGGATCAGGAAACTTCACATTCAATTTATTTTCCAAAGTTTTGATAATATCAATCCTTTTGAAAGGAGGTGTAAAATCAATTCCAATTTCTTTACCATTCAAATTATAATTTACCACATAATTTCCCTTTAAACATTTAACAAGGTTTCCCAATAAATCCTCAGTCATTTGCATCAAATCAAACATATCAGCATAAGCCAAATAAAATTCTGCCGTAGTAAATTCAGGATTATGTGTAATATCAATAGATTCATTACGAAACTGTCTTCCAATTTCATAAACCTTTTCTAATCCACCTATAACCAATTGTTTTAGGTATAATTCTGGTGCAACTCTTAAATAAAGATCACGTTTAAGATGACTATGGTGTGTTTTAAATGGTTTTGCTGATGCACCACCTGCAACATGATTCATCATTGGTGTTTCAACCTCCAGAAATCCTCGCTCATCCAAGAATCGTCGAAGATAATTAATGACTTTTGATTTACATATAAAATTTTCTCGTATTTCGTTATTGATCATCAAATCAAGATATCTCTGTCGATATCGAGTTTCATTATCTTTGAGTCCTTCACGTGGAGTAGGCAATTGATGTAAACATGGTGATAATAATGTAAGATCTTTGGGGTATATTGATAATTCTCCTAGTTTTGTCCTTCCCGGAGTTCCTATGACTCCGATAATATCTCCTCTTCGAATATGTTCATGAGTTTTTGTAAAATCACGTTCTGAATCTCTAAAAATAGATAGATAAATGAATGGGTGAACTTTAACATCTCTATTATTACTGCTATTAAAAAATAAATGTTTTTATAACTAATTAACTGGTAATAACATTTACTGCGCCCGAGCATTAATTTGTATTTTAGTTCCATCACCATATAAATCATAGAAAATCAAATTTCTACCAGAAGATCTTTGATCATGAATACGACCAGCTATTCTTACAATTTCATCGGTATTTATTTGTCCGGCTTTTATGTGTGAATATTTTTGAATAAATTGTGAAATACTGATATCTACATTGAATTTATGTGGATATGGACTTGGATCTTTTGTGTGGCGAAGTTCTTTAATTATGTTTGAACGATAATTGAAATATTTCTGTATAGTATTATTAAAAATAAGTTGAATAAATGTTTATACGCGAAAAAAAAAAATGTATTAATGAGTTACTAACGTACGCTTTTAGTTTGTTCAGACTCGGACTCTGTCTGCTTTTCAATTGACTTACTTTTGGAAGCTAAAGACTAATTGGAATAAAAAAACGTTACCTAGAATTTACAAAAGCACGTAAATCCTAACAAGAAAATTACCTTGTTTCGAGAATGTCCTTGTAAATGTCGTCGAGTTGTGACAATATTTTTATTTAGTATTGAAATTAAGTTTTGAAACGGAACATTATTTTTCGATGATAAATATGATAATTGTAATCGTTTTTTTAATGCGAAAATTATTACCATCCTAAAAATTTTTGAAAATTAATATGATAGTCATGTCATTAGATTATCAATGTTTTTTAAGTCACGAAATTGATTGGTTGATTGATTCACTTTATTTAAAAAAGAGTATCTTCGTTTTCAAATGAACCAAAATTTTATTCGAGGAGTTTCAATATTATTTAAAACCGAATGGACAGCATTAAAGTTGGCTGTGGATATGCAATGGGGTGGACACGATTCAGAAGATAAAAGAGATTGGTTTATCAATGTTATTGTAGAATATTTTGATTCAAGTACTAATTTTTAATATATACATTCACCTTTTTTTTATTTGATTTAATGAAATTTTCTTTTTTTTGAAATTTAGACGGTAAGGGTACGGATGATTATGATTTAGAAACTATTCTGATTCAGATCATGGCAGATGAATTTAATACTATAATAGAAGATGATTCAGCATATCAAGTACTTTTTTTTCCTCTTCTTATTACTTGAAATTCACTTCAAAAGATTAATCTTTTATTTACGTTAGATATCTCAAGACCTAATTAAAATGTATAATGAATGTATTAAAGGCAATTACAAAACAGTAGATTTATTGGAATCTAAACAAAAATCTCCTAAACAAAATTTGCCATCTTCGAAAAAAGCAAAAAACAATGATGAGGATGAGGATGATAGCAGTAATGACGACGATGGAAGTTTACAAAATGGGGAAAGTTCGACGATGGAAGGTGATGATATTATGGATATGGATAATTCAACAACTCCATCAAAATTACCAAAAAATAAGCCCATCATTGATGATGATGGATTTACTTTAGTTACAAGAAGAAAATGATAATTAAAAAGAATTATGCTTTTATATATATATATATATATTTATTTATTATTAAATTATCAAATGTGTTATATATTTCCATATTTATTTTTAATAAATTCCATACATTCCTCTTTACTTTTATTTGAAAATTCTAATTGCCATTCCATGACTGAATCCAATATTTTTTTAAACCCGGGTCCTTGTTTAATATTCAAAAAATTCTGAATGTCTTTACCCTGTTATCCATTTTTATTAAAAAAAAAAAAAAAAAGAATTAAGAATTTTTGTTAATTATTGAAATCATGTAAAAATGATACTTACGTTTAAGATAGGTTTTTCATTAAAAACGTTTTCCAATTTTAAATCTTGTACTCTTTCAATGAACTTTGTATATTTGTTATTAACTTCTTTAACTTTATCCATATTGTCAAATTTCGACATCAACTCATTGGACAAAGCAAAGAGTAAATTCGTCAACCATCCAGATCCAAGTTCACGTATCAATAATCCTAATAGTTTAATTTAATACATAATTTAAAATTTTTTTTTTTTTATTAATACAATGAATAAATAAATTACCGAGTGCAACTCTATTGGCTGGAGCTTCATTATTCTGTGCAACCGCGTTCTTCACAGAATCGACTGACGACAGAAGGTTTGATACTTTATCAACATCCTCATTCGAAAACTATTTCAAAAATTCCAATTAGACTTTTTACACTTATCCACAAAATAAATAAAAATCAAGAAGTGAATTCGCACCTTTAACCTTTCGCGAACTACAAAACGGCAAGCCGGATGCCTCTTTTTTTTTTCTGTATATACCATATCTTTATAAGGTAATGTGCAAACTGCCAAATATAATTTTCGTTTTTCATTTTCATCCAATTGACGAAACTTAGGATGGACATCATAATCTTTACTTTCATCAGAAATCAACCTAAGTCAATCATAATATCAATAAGTTATTATCTTATTCTGTATTAGATTTGGATGATATATATAATACATACCATTTAAGAATTTTTGCTGTATTTAAACAAATTTTTGTATCTACAAATTTTCCGGATACGATGGTTTCTTGTGGAGGTGGTGAAAAAACTATATCATAAAGTCCCAAATTAACAATCAAATTGATGGCGCAAGTGGGATCATGTCCTAAAAAATATCCGCAAAATGTAAAGATTTAAATTCAAACACACCATAAATAATAAACCGAATTTAAACCTTTGATCATCTTATCAACTTCCAATCCAATTCTTTCACGACTTATTTTCTCATTTAATGCTGTCTGTTGGAATATTAAATTGTTATTAAACGATCTCGTACAAATGGTTTGATGCCACTGAAATCTTTTTTATACGTTCTTACTTTGATACTATCATTTTCTTTAATGGCATTTTTCACATCATCAACAATCTCAAATTGAAATCTGCTTGCAAATCTTATACACCTCAATACTCGAAGAGGATCATCTTTAAATGTTTCATAAGCAGGAAGTGGAGTGCGAATTAATCTTTCTTTCATATCTGACTTTCCCTTTTTTTTAAAAAAAAATACAAAAATTCTTAGGTTTCGCGTCAAAAAAATTTTTTTTAAAAGAAAAAATTTTATAAATATACCTTATTTGTGAAATCTTCCACCTCATACGTGTGTATATTATAAAATAACGCGTTAATGGTTATATCTCTACGATAAGCATCTTCTTCGGGTGTACCAAAATCCTAAAAGATGAATTTTAGTTTAACTTTCATATTGGACAAGAAACAATACAAAAAAGTTAGCCAACATTTACAATAGAAACAGGAATTCTACTAGACGCATCATAGACTTCTTTTCTTAAATTAACAAAATCTATATCCAAACCAAAAATATTTGTAGTAGCAGTGTCTAAATGTTTAGATTTTTCAGGGTTTGATTCTATTAAATGAATTTTTATTGGAATAGACATATGTTCTTTATCAACAAATTCTTTAACATAATTTGCAAAATTAAGTCCTGTCAAATGATTTATCGCGACATCTAAATCATTACATTCGAATCCAAGTAACTAATGTCATTTGAAAAAAAAAATAAATAAATATAAATTATAAAAAATAAAATTTTTTTTTAAAAAAAAAAAAAAAATTAAAAAAAAATATATATTTCATTACTTTATCTCGAACCCAACCACCAGCAATTCTTAGTTCAATAGAGGGTAACTCAGGATTAGTTTCTTTCAAATATGTAGTAACTTTTCTCAATAAGTCACATATGTTTAACTCTTGTTCTGTTAGAGAAACCGTCATTTCTTTACCATGCTGTTTTTCCTGTCCTAATGAAAATGGTTGCGAACTATTGCTACTACCGGCTACACTAATATTTGCAGCCTCTCTGAGTTTCTCCTCTTCTCCTATTCCTCTATGAACCGAATAAGGCTTATGCCTTTGCTGTAACGAATCTTTTAAACTACTTGGTTCAGACGGCAGTTTTGAAAAATATAAAAAGGAAGAAGTAAAATTGGGTTTACGATGAAATTGAAAATAAAAGTTGGAAAATCTTAATCTTTTCATGATTGAATATCTAATCACATGTAAGCCAGATCATAAATGCATGTGGCTAAATAAGTATTTTTTATTACACAAGAATTTTTTTGGAATATCTAATCTATTTCTATAAATTAATTTTTTAAATTGTTATAACACTTCCAATGGTAAGGTAAATACTTTTTTTCATTATCAATTGCTTGTAATAATCTAACGATAGGAGGTAAATATTTATACTTAAATGAATCATAATTTAATAATTTATTACAAATATTACAAGGTTTAGAAGTTAAATCATGATAACTTGATATCCAGTCCTTTTAGGTAAGAGAAATATAAAGAATAGGTAACTTAAGAAAAAATATTAATTGATGGAATAGGAATTTGGAAACGTATGAAACTTACCAGTAGGTCTGGTATCGGATCAGTAGTATCCAATTCATTTAATTTGGCGGCTGCTAGTTGTGTTATACGTTGAAACTCCAAAGAATCTGAAGACTCTAGAATTGTTTTCTATTATAACAATTTTAATAAACAGAAGCACGAAAGGTTAATAATGAATCTATCATAATAATTTTTGTGAAATAATAACTTGCTTTTTCATGATATCCAAAAAATACTATTCTCGAAATTGTTAAAGACGACCCGTCAATATCATTATATTTTAATGAAATGTGAACCTTTAAAAAATTATTTACTGATACCTTTAAAAAAAATGTATTAATTTTACGTTCACAATAATAACATTACTAAAATAACAAGTGGAATACATACTGAAAAAGCTGAAACTCGTTTTAACATATCAAAATCGGTTTTATCAATTTCTACTTTATAAGATCCTTTTTTTGCTTTAGCAAGCCAATTATCAATTGTACTATTAATTTGTCTAAATAATGGTTATAAAAAATTTAATATAAATAAAAAGAATAAGCTCGAAAAATGAATTTGGAAAGGATTTTACCTTGCATCATATGCTTTTGTTCGTTTGGGATAAGTTAATTCTGAAACGATGATTTGCTTTTCATCCTTTTGTTTTTTAAAATAAGTTTCATAATCTTTAAAAAATGTACTTTCAGGGTAAGAAGCAATTAATAAATGTGAATTTTAAAGAATTTAAACGTTCTAATGAGATTATAATTACTTTGTAACTTGTTGACTCGTTTTTTGCATTTTTTCTCTGAGATCTATAATGATTCTTTCATCATCTTTAAGATCATATTTAACGTATCTATTAAACAAAATAAGTAAAAAAAATATATACATATATTAATACCAAAGGATCCTTTATGAAATGATTAATTGAAAGATATTAACTTAACGGCTTATTTCGATTACTCTGATTAGAATTCCAGGCCCCTTCAACTTGATTAGCATATTCCAAATCAACTGGAAAAGTTTTATACAAAGCATATTCAGGTTAATATTTTAAAATACAATAAAGATAAGTGATGTAAATGACAAACCTAAAGAATTTTCGAGTAGTTGGGAGAACTCTTCCATTTTATTCATTATTTTGTCATTCATTTTTTCAATGTAATCTGGGTCATATGTTGGTATATTATTATTCGTTCTATTTACTTTGTACTTTAAATTTTTGATTGGTTAATAATCAACCCAAATATGACAAATCAAATGAATCAAATGAAGTTCTTACAATTTTTATATTTTGATGAAATTATCATAAACAATTTTTCATAGGAATACAAAAATAAAAGATAAATTAGTTTTACAACTCTTATTGTAAATAACAATATTTAAATTTTACTTACCTCCTTGTTCAAGTGGTTTCCAAGTTTCGCTTAAATGATCACAAATAGTATTAAAAATAGCACTTATCTCATTTACCTACAACAAAAACAAAGTAAGAAAAGAAAAGTACTCATTATAATCATATTAGTATAAATTTTCTTCCTTGAATGTTAAAATTACAAACCATTTTTATCATTTTATCCAATTTTTTTATACTATTTTTCATATCCATACTCTTCTTAAATTCTTTTCTCTCTTCTTTGGCACTCATTTTGTTGATAAGAAATCGCTATGTGTGGATCATCAGCATCATGATTGGACATCTAAATCTCTAAATTATAACTATAGGCCCGATAGATGTAATTTTTGATGTACATTATTATTAACCAATTATAATTCATGATTCGATGAGCATGGCAGACATTTGTATGATTGGTTCGATCATTTCCTAATTATCAATAATTTTGATTGGCTCAAATTTTTATTATTAAATTGAATATAATTTTTTAAACAGATTATATTTTTTAGTTATTATATTAAATATATTAATAATAATTATTAATTATATATATTTATTATTTGAAATTAAAATATAATAAAATTTTCAAGTACTATTTTAAATTAATGATAATTCTTTAGATTCATCATTATCCAATTGTATTTCACCTTTTTAATCAATTTTAATTTTAAATTTTTCTTCTGTGATTCTACAAATAATAGATTTTACATTATTATTAATTTTATTTATAATATATTGTAAATAATATAAATACTTATACTCAAAATATTGTAAATAATATTAATGATAAATATAATTACATGAAAGAGAAATTGATATATAAAAAGTAAATATTAATTGCAATATCTGATAAAAATTTTGAAGATAACATCTTACTAATAAACTAAATAGAGGATATTCTGAATTAAAGCCATTGATAAATGTCATTTATTTACATCTATATTAAGAGTTACAAGATAATATGAATGTTTATTTTTACCATTTTGATTAATTTTTGTCCATTTATATTATTTTTAACTTTTGTAAATAATTCTAAAAGAAAGATAGATGCTTTGTTGATTAAACTTATTAAATCTTTTTTATAATAGGGATATAATAAATGTATTATTATCTTATGATACTAACGACTAAAAATTAGTATTGACGTAAGATTAACAAAGAATTTAGCTTTAAGACTTTATAATACGATTTATGGAGAGCTTCTGAAGGTTTATTGATCAAATGTATTTTTAGAGACAAAGGTGATTATAGGTAATTTATTAAATAGAATAATTATTACAAGTGTATTTGTTAGCATATAAATGTGTTAGTATTTATCTTGTTGGTGATAGTACTAAAAGTAATTTTCTACTTAAAAGTTCTTCTGTTATTAAAGTTCTAAAGCTACCCTATTTATAAGAAATAAAATAATAATAATAAAAATATAAATAAAAATAAGAAATGTAATAA
>CAMKVN010001406.1:0-18742 GCA_946474995.1 Funneliformis geosporum | reverse complement strand
TAGTCACATGTTTTACGATCAACAATAAATCTGTTTAATTTAATATTTTTTAAATAAGTAATACAGATGTAGATCTTTAAAATAAATATAGTTAGACTTCTTTTTTTGTATTACATAGATTGATCTACATTCTTTTTTTTTTTCAAAACCATGGTGCGTTATTTTTGTCATTTGATAAAAAAAAAAAAAAAACAAATAAAAAAAATTTTTTTTTATTTGTTAATAATAAATTTTATAATAAACATTTCCTTTAGCATACTCACACTCCTTTAAAAATTTTTTTTTGTATTATTATTTTAAGGTTCAGTTAACTTCTGAACAGAGAGCATAAGTAATTATACTGCTTAAAAACGGCTTTGCTTCAAGAGAAATTGCCGTCAAAGTTGGTTGTAAAAGCCATACAACCATTTCAAGACTCAAAAAAAAGTATGAAGAAACTGGTAAAGTTGAAAACAAACCTGGTTTAGATCGTCTAAGAAAACTGAATGAGCAAAATGAACGTTCTCTTATAAGACGTTTAATGACAAAGGAATGTATAACCGCGGTCTAACTCCAAAAATCACTAAAAACTTCTGACAATATTGAAGTCAGCACTAATACTGTTCGTAGAGCTTTAAAAAGAAATGGTTTGGTAGCTCGAGTAAAGCGTAAAAAGTCACTTTTATCAAAAAAACATCGTGAAAAATGCCTTAAATTTGCAAAGAGATATAAGAATTGGACAATAAATAAATAGAGCAAGATTGTATGGTCAGATGAGTCCAAATTTCAAATATTTGGTTCAGATGAACGTGAGTATTATTGGAAAAAAATAGGAGAACCCCTTCAAGATACTCATATTAAACCTACTGTTAAGTTTGGTGGTAGAAGTATTTTTGTATGGTGATGTTTTACATTTTGTGGTGTAGATTATCTTTGTAAAATAGATGGTAAGCTTAATGCAGAACTTTATCGTAAGATTTTGCATAAAGACTTTATGGAGACTTTGCAGTACTATGAATTAAGTACTGATAATATTATCTTTATGCAAGATAATGATCCCAAACATACCGCTATACTAACTAAAAAATGGTTCGAAGACAATAATATAGAGCTTTTACCTTGGCCACCACAATCTCTCGACTTGAATCCAATTGAACACTTGTGGAATGATGTGGATCGTCGTATTAGAGCATTAGATATTGAAATTAGAGGAAAAGATATGTTATGGGAGCAAATTCATAAGATATGGGAAAAAACTGCATTGGAAACATGCATCAAATTGATAGAATCAATGCCAGAAAGAATAAATAATGTAATCAAAGCAAAAGGTGGTTATACTTGATGGTGAGAATATTTGGTGAAATTTTTAATTGGGATTAATTTAATTTTTTTTAAAAAATTTTAATAAATTTGTTATATTTGCGAAAACGCCATATTAAACGCACCATCATTTAATAATGAATCACGTGATAAAAATTTTCTGATTTATCAAGTATTATTAAAATTGGTGTATTATGAAGATCTTATAGTATACTATATATTTAATAAATATTCAAATAATCAGATTTTGTTATTAATCATAAAACACATAATTAATAATAAGCAGTATAGTGGTGCGTTTTTTTTGGAAGCCACTGTATATCTATATATATAAAAATGAAATTAAAACCTAAATTTAAAATTTAAGATTAAAGCTAAAATTAAAGTTAAAAATGATCAAAATCAAATCATTATATTATATGATTTATATTATAATTATAATAAAATCTAAAAAAATAATAAACATATAGTGATAATCAAAAATATTGCATTATTATTATATTAAATTTTATAAATTTTATATACAAATTATTGTAGCTAGTAAAATGCATTTATATTTGTTTTAAAGATTGAATCCCAAATAATATTTTAAAACAATTTTTTTGTCTAATTCATAATGTAAACTTAAATAAATTATCTAATTTTTAAAATTATGAATTTTTAAAATACAAGTTTAGAATCACCAAGAGAATTGAATTTTAGCATTAATTTTACTGTAATCTTTTTAAATAAAAAGTTAAAAATTTATAATTTTACAAATCAAACAATTTATTTAAGTTTATATTATGAATTAGGCAAAAAAATTGTTTTAAAATATTGTTTAAGACTCAACCTTTAAATAAATATAAATGCATTTTGTTAGTTATAGTAATTTATATTTTAAATTCAATGTAAAAATGATTTAATATTTTGACTATATTGTATATAATTTTGCTCAATATCATTTTATATCTTATGAAAAAACTAATATTCAACTTATCATAATTAGACAAATCTAATGAACTAAAAATCATTGGTTTTTAATCAGCTATTCTTATGATAATGATGATTGAATTTTTAAATTTTGGTCTTTTATTTTTAAATAAAATTTATTAAATTATAATTCTTGTCAAAAATTAAATTACAAATTATATAAAATTAAATTAATAAACACTTTAGCTTATTAGATTTGTCTATTATACTAAGTCAAGTAATAATTATTTTATGAGATAGAATGAAATTATACATGGTTTATTTATCAAATTTTTATATATAATAAATCATAATGGTTTGATCTTTCATATATTAAAAATAGATGAATTTCAATATATGTAAAATGTTTAAAGATATATAAAAATCATATATAATATATTAATCATCATAATCATACATATTATTTGAGTAAAGATAAGGGACGAAACTCAAAAAAAGCAATTAATAAAAGCTGAAGTTATATTAAAATATAGTAAAAAATATAATAAATCCCAAAATTAGCTGAATCTATATTAAAAACATAGTAAGAGATACAACTAAATTATTTTGAGGAAGTTTTAAGGATGTATCTATATAACTGAGTTATTTAGATTACTTTTGTATAATATTATCTTATAAAATTTTAGAGTTATTATAAAGGATATTATTTATTATTATCTTTATTTTGCTAATTATTAACAATAAATATTTATTAAAAAAAAATCAAAATTAATAAAAATCAAATTTATATATTTTTTTATAGATTGTATCATTAATATATGAAAATTTTGCTAGAAAAATAAAGCTCTGAACATTTTTTATTAAAATTTTAATTTTTATTGCATTTTAATTTTTGATAATGTTAGATTAAAATGAAATAAATATTAAAATTTTAATAAAAAATGCTTAGAGCCTCATTTTTCTAGTAAACCTCTCATATATTTAAGTATTTTGTTATAATAAAATTTTTAATTATTTATAATATAAGAGATTTGCTAGAAAAATGTAATTCTGAATATTTTTTATTAAAAGTTTAATTTTAATCTAACATTATTAAAATTAAAATTCAATAAAAATTAAAATTTTAATAAAAAATTCTCAAAGCTAGCAAATCTTCTATATGATAATAAATGTGAATTTTTATGATACGAAACTAATATCACATTATTATCACTTATATTTTTGTTTTAGAATATTATATAAAGGTTTTAGATTATCATAACTTGAAAATTTTCTATTATTATAATCAATTTTAACAATTTTATTTATAAATTTATTTAAGATATACCTTTTAATATAAGTAGATTTATATCAATAATTTGTAAATTTAACTTTAAAAAATTTTTAAAATAAAAAATTTTAATATATTAATTTATATTTAAATAATAACTAATATAATCAAATACCTTTAGCTATTAAAGATAAAATGTACCATTATATTGTGATAGCCTTTTGATAAAATAAGGTTTATAATTTTTGATAATATTTTTATTTATTGAAATGAAAATAATCTCAGATTTAAAATTAAATTTAATAATCTAATTTGATTACATTTTGACTGATATCAATACCACTATCTTTTCTTTATATAAAATGATATTTTTTTAAATCATAATGTTTACCATTTCATAAAACTAACTCAAAAGCATTATATAAGAAAACAATTTTTTTGGTATATTAAGTGGTTTTATTGCAAAATAATTGATAATTAATTGAATTTTACTTTTTATAAATGTATTAACTTTATGAGATTCATCAAATTCAGATTTGATTATAATTTTAATTTTGTCAGTAACAAACTTAATTTTGCAAGGTTATCTCTTGTTACCAAATAAGAATGATAAGGAAAATTTCAATTGATAGTTATAGTATTATATAAATCTGAATAAAACATTTTTATTATTAATATCTTGAGAACATATTTTAAAATACAAGTTAATATATCCTATAATTGCAAATCTTACAGATTTGATTAATTGAACAAAATGATTTTTTTTTATTTTATTATTTGCATCAAATAAAGAATAATACAAGCTACTTTTTTTAGTATTGATATCCTAGTAATTGCAGATCCTTATGAAAAGCTTCAAGTATGTTTTCAAGTATTAGTTGAATTATTTGTTAACTTATTGGTTTAGTCAGGATAAAGGTAAAACAGTTAAAATCTTATAAAGGTCTAAAATTCGAAAAAAAGGTAAATATCAAAGATCAAAACTATAGTAAAACTATCCCTTAAACTGTAGAGCAGTGCGATTTAAGGGATAAGGTTTAGATGTTTAGCCAAATCCAAAATAAGCAACCTATTTGTAACAAATATAGATCTAACAAAGTATTAATTTGTATTTAATAAATAAAAAATAATAAATGAAGTTATATATATATAAAATAAGCTTGAAATTTGGTTGAATCTATACAAAAATTTTTAGCAAAATAATTATTATTTAATTTTTTATTATTTCTTTATCAGAATCCGTAAACTTTTTTTTGAACCATAAGTTTAAAGATTCTATCTGTTGCTTTAATTCCAATCGCTATCATTAATTCTCTATTTTGTTTAGCATAAGTAACGTAACAATTGCTGTTTATTTTCAAAGA
Source organism: Funneliformis geosporum (assembly GCA_946474995.1). Lineage (NCBI taxonomy): Eukaryota > Fungi > Glomeromycota > Glomeromycetes > Glomerales > Glomeraceae > Funneliformis > Funneliformis geosporum. The sequence continues at coordinate 13,897 of CAMKVN010001406.1, read as the reverse complement.
AATATCGTTTTGATAGCTTTTGTCACCGGCTACTATGAAAAAAATTGTGGTCACGGGCATTTCTTGTCCACTAGTGTAATCTTGATGATAATCTACTAAGCCACAAACGCATATAAAAAATGAAAAAAAAAAATGGGAAAAAAAAAAAAAAAAAAAAAAAACTTATCAATTAATTAATTGGTAAGGAGGGAAAGTTTTCAGGGTGAATTGATAAAATCCAAATTAAATGAAAACAACAATTTCTTTTGAAGCGTTTTGCTTCATAGATTTTGCGTTCCCATTATAGTTTTTTTTTTAAGAATAATTTTATTGTGGAATCATAGTGCACTAGAAATTAAAACTCATTTTCTCGTGTCTCCATTTAACCACTACATATTCTAATTAAATGATAACTGAGTTATCATGTCTTTTACTCTTTGTAAAATAATTTCATTATCACATTCAATTGAAGAAATGACATAAGGTGGAGATACATGTGCTCTATCTAAAATATGTACAACCGGGTCATCTTTCGTATGAGTTGTTTGAATTCGATTCTTAGAATAATAATAATATAATTAGAAAGATTTATATATATATATATATATTCTAATAAAAAAATATATATTTACCGATTCGATTAACGAAATCAAGTTTTCTTTCCTTTGTTGCATTTTTTCTGAATCATGTTTAAAATCTTCAATCCTTTGATTAATAATTTTATCTAATAGATGTCTTGGTATACCGTTCTTCTCATTATTTACTATAAAAAGAAATCATGTTGTTTTTAAATTTTACCAAATTATTTTTTAAGATTATTATTTTATACCTTTAAATTCTGATACAACATGATGCATAATAACCAAAATTTTGTATTTAGATGGTAATTCATTTTCAATAGAATTATTCTCAACCTATATAAAAAATAAGGATATAATTAATTTCAAATCATTTAAAGAAATTAAATTTATTTTTACCTGTAGTAAAATTATTGTTGAAGTCACAGGATCTATATTGTATAAATATCCTATCAACCCTTTTTCATTATTTTTCAATTTAATTGTACATAATTTTCCTAAAGATTCTTCTATTTGTCCAAATGTTAGATGATATGTAGCATGATTCGACATTTTTTAAGATATTAAGAAAAGAAGTAAAATGTAACGATCAAGTTTTAATTCGATCCTTATACTTTAATGAACACGTGGTATTTGCCTATTTTTGGCGTTTTATTTTAAGCTCATATTCATAGATTCAGGATTTACATTTATAATACAATAAATTCTTCAATTACTTAATCCTATTTCCAATTTGTCTACTCAGTATTTTCTCGCTATTTAATTTAATTATAAAATATAAAAGTCCATATTAAAGAATTAATTTTTTTAAATCAATTAAAATTGTTGAATCATACCGTTCTTCGAGTATATCATGTATTTCTTGAAAAATAATTTCCGCCTTATCAATAGTATCAATTTCTCGTTTAAGACGTGTGATTTCTTTATTTAAAAAGTCTTGACCTTGTTTTTCCAATAAATCTAAGATCAACAATATAAATTAATTCAATTGGATATTTGACAAATGGATACATTTTTTTTTATTTACCTTTCAAAGTTTCGGCTGCCTGCTGCATATTATTTGTAACCTCCATGAATGACGCGTTTTTGTCAAAAGACGTTGCAGCAACACGAATTGCGGATGACCAACGAATTCCTACAGAACAATTTATAAATAAATCTTAAATAATTAATAATCAATAATACTAAATATAATGATACCTTCGCGTTTCAAATCGGACAAAGTCATAAAGATCCTATCGGCACTCTTGTAAAATATAAAAACAATTAATTTCTTAATTATTATTTTGTATCAAGACATTAGACATACATACCATATATTTTGGACAATGGATCAGGTCTTTTATTTTGTATACAAAGTTATCATCAAGGGCGCGATGAATATCAAGTGTATTTATAGCTCGAAAATCGCTAAGAAAAACAAATAGTTATTAGTCCATTTATTACAAATTTTACATTTGAATAATAATTAATAATAATGAAACATACTTGTGTAATTTGATTTGTTTTGCTGATCTCAAATTTAAAATTTTGAACTTTTCATTCTCTTTCATCATCATATTATCGAGGTTTTTACCCAAAGTTTCAATATGGTTAGCAAAAGGGAAAATCTTCTCTTGTAAAAAGCCCGAAATCTAAAAAATCGAATTTTATGAAAAAATTTTCAAAGATTTTGTTTTGAATGATACAACTAATTAATAATAAAAGAATACCTCTTCAGCTTGTCCAATAAAGTTCGTTCTTGTTAATTGATTGATATTGATTAAACGTTGAATGCTTTTTTGTTTTTTTTCCTATTCAAAAATTTCACATTAATTATAACAAGTTATAAGCAGAAAGTAATATATATAATAAAAGCAACTTACTATATCTAAATTATAACCATTAACTAGGTTAAACAAGGTCGACATTTCATCACGAGAAACCACCAAATTTTGGTTTTGACTTTCAAGCATGTCAGCAAAACTCATTACCATCTTAAGTGCGGCTTGATTAGCTTCTAACTCAGCATTGGAATTTAACACTTGTCTACCTCCTCCAAGGAAATATTAAATTAGAAGTTAAGAAAACTTGATCATTTACTTCCAAAGATTAATGATAAATATCTGTTACAAATACATTATACTATCATCCATCGGTAAGTGCATATACTTTTTTTCTATATATACTTTTATGAGCTGAATTTCTTGTTGGATTTTTTCCTTCAGCTTAAAAATATTGTTAAGAATTGCTTCAGTTTCAATGAATTTTTCTACATGATTTTCTCTACATTGCTTTTATTATATTACGAAAATTATTTAGTACGTTAATTAACAAAAAATTGAAACAAAAAAAAGTCACCTGTAACAACCGCTGAACATTATGGATTGAATCTTCAACGGAAGTATCAGTTTTTTCAACGAATTGATCGGTATATGAACTAAAAAATATATAACCAATATGTATGTTAATATATATTATAAAATATCTGTGTAAAATATTTGAATTTTAAAAGATATACCACATCAAATCTTTGGAAGAAGATTTCATAACACTTGAGACAGATTTAAGCAATGATTTCGGCAGAGTTGTTCTTAGCATTTCCTGTCGTTAACAGTAAATAAAGGAGATATTAAAAAAAATTCTGGAAATCATAATTATGTAAAATATGTCAATTTAAAACCTCAATTGAAAAACGAATATCGTTTTTCGTGCTTCCGTCAACAAGATCTTTACTATAAATTATTTGGTCAGTATTTTTTATAACCTATTAAAAGACTTAAGTTTAAAAAATGATCAAACCTCGAAACCATATTCTCTCCAAGCGATTTAAGTTTTTCACAAACTTTTTTGATCCTAATCTTTACAACATTGGTTTATAGTTAAGTTGTATAAAAAAGGAATTTTTTTTCGATTATTGATATTTTAATAAAGGTATTCTTACGGTCATTGTTGTCTCACTTCCTTTTTGCGTCATACTATATTAATATTTTCAATTCTCTACGCGTTAATAAAAGATAGAATGATATCAAGTAATATTATATATAATTTTCAAAATACCTAATATCGTCCTTCATTCTGAATTTTCTCTTATGTTCTTCTAGGAGGTTTCGATATTCATTCTCAATTATTGTAAAAGACTTATAATTTTCTCGGAATGTTTCTTTCATATAAATCTTATTCTTTTTTTCACGCAATTCTCCTTGAACTTTTCTTATCTGAAATTCTAATCAAAGGATTATTATAATTTTAAATTTAATTAATGAGTTCATTCAAAATATTTTTATTATATTACCAATATCTGCTATACGTGAAATTAAACGCTCAATTTGTTCTTCGCCATCTCTTATATTTGTATTGATCTGTGACAATTTTTTTTCAAGCTTTAATTTTCGGTTTATATGATGCGATTTTACTTTCAGTTGCTGATCTCTAGGTAGAAAAATGATATCAATGACATTGAGCTTTATTTGTATATTATGTTGCGTTTAATAATAAAACTTGAATTGATTAATTTAGTACACTTACACAAGGTGTTCATTACGAATTTGAACTACTTGTCTGATATTAATCATAGAACATAAAAAGTGATATTATATATCGATTTTTTATTTAAAATAAAAAAATTATCAAGCCATATAATTAAATGTATATAATACTTGGTAGGTCTTACGCGTTCCATAAGAAACTTGAAAATCGGAATGAATTCATTCTTGCAAAGCCTAACGGATTATAACAAAAGTGTCAAATAATTTTGCCATTGACCAAAATCACGTCGTTGAAATATCTTACTTTTGTATATCTTCTTTGGTGATTTCTTTATCGGAAATCACGTCGTCTATTATAGACGTCGAATGACCTAATCTGTAACCAAGCTCGTTTGTTAACCATAAATAAACCGCTTGAGAATTGGCTGAGTTATCTATTTGTTTTTGTTTATCCTTTGCGTATTTTGATTGAAATACTCGAGTGCTACTCATAGTGTAAAAAAAAAAAAGACAAAATTTAAGAAAGGCGCGTAGCTTTAAAAATTTGGGTGACTGTTAAGATAGAAGATAGATCAGATCTGCAAATCACATGATCGACGCGGATGATTTCAGTAATAAAATAAATTTTTTCTATTTGAACACATAATTATAAATGTTACCAATTTAGTTTTTAGAATATAGAAAAAACAAATATCAAAAATCTAGTGTCAATTTTTTCATAATTAATATTACGAATCTTACGGAGCGATTGGATTTTATCATAAAATAAAATTTTTATCAATACTATTGAACTTGATCTAATACATCACATACAGTTATCGAGAAAATACTTCCGCATCATAGCCGTAGTAAACATATTTCTTTATTGAACTTTTTCAGCATATGGTAATACTGTAAGATTACTGGGCCAGATAGACCAAAGAAATCGGATTGCTTAGAGCCATGGCAAACAAACAGTTCAACTCAAGTAACAAGCAGTTACTAGTGTTCCATCACAGGAATCCAAAGAGAAGAATAGAAAAACAGTTCCCAACTTCTTTGCAAGCTGAAAGTCATTGTTCAAATATTCGTAAATCATAAAATCGGTGATATTATGTCATTTTCACATGACTAGTATTTTATACGCAGTTAAAAAATCATTATCTTTTATTAAATAAATTTGTTATAATGAGTTCATTATAATAAAAGTTAACAAATTCAAATTGACAACTAAAACAAATACAATTTTATAAGAAAAGCTACTAATGCAATCTAATACTACCTTCACTACGATATCTTCCCATTTCATCATATTCGCCAATTTTTGAAATATGTATACTTCCGATTATACAAGTTCCAAATACTGTATTGGAAAATTTATCAAGAATAGTGGTTGCGTTGAAGGGAATTCTATTCAATTCTCTTTGCCTGTTATCATGATTAGGTACGACACCATTACCATCATCTCTATGCCTGGTTTTTATAAGAGTGGCATGCAACTAATTTATATAGGAAAAGTTAACCCAAAAAAAATTCGAAAAAAAAAATTTCATAACATTTTTTTATAGAAAAATTTAAATTCAACGAACCTTTAGTGGGCGATCATCTTTCTTTAAATATCTCGCTTTTTCAAATATATCGGTTAAAAATTCTAAGAAAATAATATCGTTATCTCCTTTTTCTTAAGCAAATATTTTAAAAAAATTCACATACCTCCTAACTTTTCAAGGATATTTCGTCCTTCTGGTTCCTCAATTTTAGAATATAAGACGTGTGTTTTTTCTATATTATATACCGGTCATTACAAATAAATAAATCAATTGGAATTAATATTGAAAAAAAACTTATTTCACGTACCTTTATCGTCACCCATTATTTCAATACCTGTTAGGTCAGAAACTATAGCTCGTGTTCCTATTAAATTATGGATTAAATGATGGATTTCTTGTGATTTTCTTTTAAGTAAACTCACTGCTCCTCTAATATCTTCTTTACTATACAAATTTAACATTCCAATTGTAAGATGTAATGATGGGGGCTTTATAAGTATAGATTCATCTATGTTTGCAAGCTTTAGTTGAAGAACCTCAGATTGAAAATTGTCTACATTTCGTCGAATAGTAGGATCGTTAATTGGTAAAGAAATGAAATGTGTCGGTGGTAAAAAGAGCTTTTTCTATAAATTATTAAGAAAATCAGAAATTGTTCCTAAAAAAAATTTTCTTTAATGATAAATTTAAAATTACTTACATATTCCATAATATCATAAATCATTTGTTTAGCATTATTAACACAACGCTCATAACCCCTAATGTCTATATTAAAAAAAAAGTATATGTTAACCATAATGATCCAATTTAATATGTCGACATTAAATACTTACTAACAAGTTCTTTATCCGAAATAATATTTATATAAGTATTAGTTTCGTACTTTATTCGTTTTATTGTAGCTCCTTGTTTTCCTATAATGTTATCGATAAAACCCATTTTAGCGAATAATTAATTATTTAATGATTTAATAAAATTTACCAATGATGAGCCCGTAAAAAGCCGATGGAATTTGATCGATTGTGATATAATCATTTATAAATCCTTCGTTCTCGGTTTTAATTGCTCTACCGGTTTTATTATCTTTCTTTTCATTTTCAGTCTTTGTGTTAATAATAACTGGTTTCTTATTTTCTTTATCATGTCGAACTAGGAAAACCATTTTTATCATTAATATATTATTTTCAGTCATTCAAGTAATATTAAAATAATTTTACCATAAATATCTTGTCCTGAAGAAAGTCCCTCAGGAAGAGAAGCAGTTGGAACACGAAAATTACGTTTTCCAACGTGTATAATAGATATGCCTTTCATGCATCTTGGTGTTGAGGAAGTTGAAGGAATGCTCATTTTGTGATTAATTCCGGATCGAGATAAATCAGCAAGTTGATGATCTACATTAAAAATCGTTGCATTTGATTTTGATGACGGATGATCAAGATTAAATTATCAACCACTAGGATGATTTGATGCGCACGATAATAATTCACTACATTCTTTTTACCTATTGGATTTGGTATTTGGTATTTTGGTATTTTCTTTTCTTTCTTTTAAAACCTAAAACATTCATCTATTTCCTTCATTTTGAAATTACATTTACATCCGTCTCCTAATTAACTTCCATTCCCTTAATTCCCGTTTATAATCTACCCACTCCACATATATATTTATATATATTGCAATTCATTATATTATGAACCGCGTCTTTCTAGTATTTTTCGTGTTAATCATAACCTTCTTGGTCGCAACATTTTTTATACCATTTTTTATAACAAATCTTAACCATCGATCAACTTATTTACCAAATGATTCTCCACAAATAGATCATGAAACGGAAATTCAAATGCAAAATCAACGAGCTCAAGAAGTAGAAGTTGCCTTGAAAGAAACTCGTATAGATATCAAAGAGAATCTAAAAGACTATACATTTTATTCTTCTATTCCAGGTTCAAATATCAAATCTCGAGAAGAAATATTAGCATTTCGTGAAAAGATGAAATGTATCACTACAAAAGGAAAATGGGTATTTGATAAAACTCCAAGAGAAATTCTTAAACATAAACAAGAACCTCTTTACGGAAAATGTGATAAATCTTCAAATAAAAGGAATTCCTCTATTGAAGAGATATGGGAAAATACTAGAAATTCAGTAAAATATATTTGGAAACCATCACATCAATGCCCACTTCCTAATTTCACTAGAGAAGATTTTTGCTCACTAATTATTGGCCTAAAGTTTTTATTAGTAGGTGATGTATTATCATTTCAACTCCATGAACTATTACTTGATTATTTTCATGATGGACCTGTTCAATGTTATGGTCATATATCTTGTAAAGAACATGTTTTATGTCGACCTTCACCACATTTGGAAGATGCGTATAATTTAACTTCGAAAATGAAGTACGTTCGTAATGATATATTGTCTAGTAAAAAATTTATACTTCTCCCGGGAGACCATGATTACGTGGAATTAAGAAATGTAGAATTACCTTGGATTTCTTTTTCTTATCGTTATAATGTAATCATACTTAATAAAGGTCATCATTATCAGGATGATAAAACTTTTCGATTAACTTTAATAAATGCAATAATAAATATTCGCAAAAAAAGGCCAGATACTCTCATCATCTTTAAATCTGCTACATTAGGTCATCAAAATTGTAATGATCCTGATCTTAAACCTTTAGAAACTAATTATAATATTAATGAATTGAAGAATGTACCTTATCATTGGGATGAAATACATAAACAAAACATGATCGCTAAAGAAATTGTTGAAGCTGCTGGTGGTGTTTATTGGAATTTAGAATATATTATGGAAACTAGAGTTGATGGTCACATTGGCGGTCGTGATTGTTTAAGATGGTGTATACCAGGTCCTAGTGATATTTGGTTAAATTTATTGTTTGTCTTATTGAACGAGTTAAAAATAAATCATTAACTTAAACTTAATTTAATTTTAATAAAAAAAAAATATTTAATTTATAGAAAAAAAAGTTTTGTTTTTCTCTGATAAGTAAATATATCAAAAAAATATTTAATAATTATCCGTTTATTACCAATCAAACTTACAGTGATAATAGAATGCTCGTTGCGACGAAATCAAAAAAAAAAAAAAGATAATAGAATGCTCGTTGCAAAAAAAAAAGAAGAAAAAATAATATATATATTGTAGATCGTATATTACTGCATCCTACGTGCTATTGAATAAATATTGAAACACCATATAATATGTCGTGCGTTAAAGAATATATATATATATATATACACAAAATAAGAAAATTCTCAGGAATAACTTCTCAGCGCCTAGGTGGTGTTGGAGTATTTGGTCGTGATCTTCGTGTTGGATAAGAAATAGTTGTTCTACTGCCTCTTATAGGACTAACGGATCGTCTTCTATTATACGTTTACAAATCATTTTCTTTTAAAAAAAAAATTAAATATTTCATAAAGTACATAAAGAATAACATCCCAAAAAAATAACCTGTATACACCGCCAGGTTGGGGAATTATTGGATCAGGATAACGAGAGGAAGGTAATGGTGAACGACCACGATAAGAAATTGGTGGATCCCTATACATATATATAAATGGTAAGAGAAAGATAAATCGTTAAAAATATTTTATCGTAAGCCCAAAAACTAAAATGTTTTACCTAATTCCTCTTTCATAGCTTCCTCTACGTGGTGGTGGTGGAGAGCTGGGCCGACCTCTGGGTGGATATTGAGGAACATCAGGAGGAGGTAAAGGTCTTCTATCATATCCATCTCGATCATAGCCATCTCTTGGAGGTGCATAATAGTTACGATCATAATTATCTCTACCAAACCGCTCATATTCTCTATCAGGATAATTTCGATCATAAGTTCTATCTCTTTCTCTCTCATACGGTCTATCATATGCACCGCGATATTCTCTTCTGTATTCCACTTCCGGAGGTTCTCTTCCATAGCGATCATAAGGACGATCATATCCACCACGTTCAGGAGGAGGTGGAGGAAGATACCTTTCTTCCCTAATGTATTTATCCCGGTTTTCTCTTGTACTATATGGTTCCTTAACATAATTGTCATTGGAACGACGATCGTCGTATCTACCAGGTTTTCGAGAAACAAATTCACGCCCGATGCTAAATGACAGCAATTATTTAAGACATCAGAATTTCTCAAGGCTATGCTGACTTGTTTGCAGCGATCTCAACACTTGATTAATAGCTCAAACTTGCTTTAAAACTGTTATACTGCACTAGATAGAAGTAGCCAACACCTTTTTTTTTCTTTGATTTCCTTAATAGAAGTTGCTAGCTCCTTTGACCACGACAGTTGCTTACCTAGTACACTCTCGTGCCCAATGACCGACTAAACCACATTTATAACATGTATCGGTGGACTTAGTTTCTCCTCTGTTGTTGTTGTTGTTATGATGATTACTGTGATGTTGTTGATGATTGTAATGACTTTTGAAAGTTCCACTCCTTTCGCCATGAGCAAACTCTACACGGAGATGAGATCCTTGAAAGTCGGTTCCATCAAGAGAAGCAATTGCTTCTTCACATATCTGACGTTCTTCGTATTCCTTTCATTTATTTATGTTGCAGTATATGTCAGTACTAATTCTTTGTCAATTTATGAGTAGAATCTTCTTTCTCTCTATAAGACTATGCGTCCAAAGGATTTCATAAATAAGTAAATTTTCATTTTCATATACATATGTGCATATATATATGAGAGATATAGGTAGAAATCCTTTGGACGCATGAACCTTTTGCAGGTCCATGTAGATCTACTTTTATTGATATTCAAAAATATTCTGATCACCACAGTGAAACGCTTACAATGAATCCATAGTTTCCTTTCAGCTCCATGTTAACTACGTTGCCATATTTCGAAAAACATTCCTTAATGTCCTCTGGTCTGGCTCGGTCCGGTAGGTTACCGACATAAACTTTGACACCCCCACTTGGCATTGATCGTCTTTTTATAAGAATTCAAAGGAGTATTTTCGCAATCGAGATAATTGATTATGGAACCAGAATATCTATAAGTTATATCACATATATTTGAAATTCCAGAAGGAGATATATTATCATTGTCAGCACCTGAACTAGATAAAGAACTTTGTGGCATTTGAAATAGGCTTCCAAAATGATTTTAACATAATTGTCAATTGGAATTTAAACTCTCTAAGAAAAAGCAAAAGAACAAATCTCCGATAAAATTGAAAAGAATGCATGTTTTGTTTCTTAAAAGCTTTGTTCGAAACTTTTTTGAGACAAGACTCAGAAAAGGTTTGCATCGATTGTACAACATTATTCAACCCAAGATTTGCTCCAAGGACGAGAAGCGCTACTAAAACTCAAAGTCTGGGTCTTTTCTAGCCTTGAGTTTTATCAACCTGAATCGTACCTTAAGTGCGCTGCTTTGTTCTTACCGTTACTCTCTATAGATCTTTTGAGTAGATTGGTGAACCTGTATTGTTAAGATCTTTAAAAATTTGTCTTTCAAATGCCTTTTACTTGATATTCAGATGAATTTTTGTACAAATGTGTGCCGTCGTCCAGATTAAATAAATTGGAACTATAAAAGAAGCTCCGGAAGTTCTTACACACTTTTGCTAGCCTTTCAAACTTCGTTAATAACTTAGCAAAGATCTATAGTCCTGAATGTTTCAAATTTTTTTTTTAAAAAACTTTAGCTAATAGTAATACAACCCACAGTTGAACAGCGCCCAATAACATGATTAATAATCAAAATTTTTATTCGTTATATCACGTGGTGATAAAATCAAATGTCGATCTTTTTATATTGTGTAACATTCGATGTCAATATGTCGTTCGTTCTTTTCTTTACATTAACTTTAGATGAGAGCCGAAGTTTTAAGGTTTTATAATTAGTATGTGTTTTAAAATATATTTTACTAAGATTTTTATAATTCTAAAGCATTTTTAAAGTCTACCAATATTTTTTCTTCTATTACTTCATATTCTTGTTTTCATTATCTAATATTTAATAATCTATTATTAATATTATCATACCTTTTTTAAATAATTCTAAACAATAATTTTACTTATTATTTCAATTATTTCGTTCTATAAAACATTTTGATGAAAAGCATATTCACATATACCTTTTTTTTTTTTTTATCAAAACATTTAAATTTTTGATAATAATAATTTTGATACATTATAATTTTTATAGCTTTTTTCTTTACATAATTTAGTAATATTTGAATTATTATTTATCAATCTTTAACTTGTCATAGATATTAAAATATAATATGTAGGAGTGTGATATTATTTTAGAGTAGTCCATTTTAAGTTCTTTAAATAAGATTTTTTTATGAAATTATATTTTTGATTTTAGTATTAATTTTAAGAGTTTAGAGTTAGAAATCAAGAATCTATCTCTCAAATTCAATTCTTTTATATAGATTATTTTTTTTAAATAAAACCGGTATTAATAAGCTTTATAGTGTCTTTTTTTCATAAGCTTATGATTCTTTGATTTGTTATTGATAAAGACTAAATTTACCTACAATCAAACTTTGATATGACAAACTCTTAATATAATAAATTATTAACATTTAATCATCAAATCAGTAATAACAAATTATAAGGTCATTTGACTTAAAATTTATAATAATAATAAGATTATTTGAGATCATTTTAAGATCATTTGCCAATACTAATCAAATATGTTAAATATATATTAAATTATTTAAAAAATTTGTTGTAATCTTATAATAAAGTTGAGATCTAAACCTAAAATTTATTATATTATGAGTTGATTGTACAGAAAAAATCTTTTTTTTTGATAGACTTATAATAGCAAAAGACCTAAATTTTCATAAATTTACATAAAAACAAACTATTTTTTTTTTATTTTTTATCAATATTAGTATAGATATTATAATAAGTTAACATTAGTATTTCTAAGCGATATTTTATTGAAACAATACTAATCATCTTATTTCACAAGTTCTTTTAGATTTTATTTATATTTTTAATGGTTATTATGTAGAAAATTTTCATAGTTCTCTCCATCAACAAATATAAAAATCAAATACTATGAAACAAATTATTCAATAAGTGTGAATAATCAATCAAATATGTGGTGACAACTCTTTTACTAATATGTTTTCTAAAAATCATAATATTAGATATTCAGCAAAGCAATTAGAATATTTGAAAAAATCAGTACTCTTTTTTTATTAAATTTATTTAAAAATGTATATCATAATCTTAACAAATTAAAGGCTATTTCTTTCAAATTATATGAACTTGTAACATTAGATGTAAAGTTAATATTAAAATTTTATCAATAACTTAGAATACAGCATATCCTTTCTAAAAAAAATAGATACTGTAATTTAGAAGGTTATGAAAATTTATATGAAGTAGGTTGTATTTTAATTTGTAGTCATAGTTATCATTTTGAATGTTTTTTATTTAAGTTAAAAAGTAAATGCTAATATTATGCTAATTATTTTATAAGCAGAATTGAAATATTTGTAAAGCCTTTCAAAATACTTTGGATTTTTTGGTGGGATAGCTACAGATGAAAATATAAATAAATTGGATATTACTGAATCTAATGATAATAATAATATTAAAATTAAAGATTTTTCTTTAGATAATAATATAAATTCTCTTTTGAAAGAGCTGTTAATACTTTAACAAATGTATAATTAAAGAAAATATTATTATGTATCATATAAAGTGTAGCTGAAAAACATTAATATAATATAAAATAATATAATGATTTAGTAAATATAATTGATATTTTTATAAATGGACAATAAAAAAAATTAATTCTCTTTATTAATTAACACTTTTCGATTTAATAATTAATGAATCATGTGACTTTATCAACCAATAGAATTTTAGCAATAATAAAAAATGATTTGCAAAAATTGACCAATCACAATAAAAGTTTACTATGCTATTTAAAATACATTATAATAAGATAAATCAATTCTTATATTATATAACAAAACTAATAAAATAGAATATCACTAGTCAAAATAATTTTTTTTTTTTAATTTTTAAAGATGTGATACTGTCAGTACTTTATTAATAAATTGTATGATAATAACTAGTTTAAAAATAAAAAAAGTAAATACAAAAAATAAAGACTAACTATCCCTCATAGTTCTATTTCAAACCCGTTTGGATCGATCAATCATCAAAATTCTCCCTCAGTACCCTCCTAAAGAAAATTCTCGAGAAGAATACACATGATGAAAAATCTAAATGAACATGTCAGCACCATCCCAAGAAGTCCCACCAGGAATAACCAAAATTGAGAGCTGAATATAACCAAGTTTTCCAATAATCAACCGA
>CAMKVN010001405.1:0-18750 GCA_946474995.1 Funneliformis geosporum | reverse complement strand
CATCTAGAATTGAGTTAAAATTGGCTAGAAGCTTTAATTCTATAGTTGATTTATATAGCTAAAATTGATTGGAAAAAGGCTTAGAGATCTATTTTGGGTATTGTTTTGATTTTACCCCAGAACCCCCAAATTGGCTCTACTACTTATAGCTTTCCAGTGATTTTCTGAATAAGATTTATGCAAGCCTTCTGCTACTAATTTTTCCAGATTCTCTTCGGCTTTATAGCAGGCAATTTCCTATTATGTAGTATTCTCTGCTTTTAACCCTTCTATTTCACTCTCTTCATCATAGCCATGCCTCTGAAATTGAGATAAATATAAGAAATATTTTTGAGGTTCAAGCGGGCTAAAATATTTCACAATTTTTCTATTGCAGAGATTATTCCAATCATCGATATTTATGTCTTTACCATCATAAAAATTTTGCAAATAAAAACGTTTAAGTGCCATAGTATCTGCTATAAAATGCTCCTGATCAAACTTAAGAATTTCAGCTTTTTTAGGACTAAGATTCTGAAAAGTAGCAATTGCATTAAAATCCATTTCTTTATAACTAATGCTTCAACTCTAACCTCATTACGGATTCTTTTATGGTTCCCTATAACTCCTCAGCTCTTATCCATTTTTATTAGTTAGAGAGAAGCACCAGTACTGACTATAAGACTACAAAGCTTCTCAATAAAATATCTTGCAAAAAGGCATTTCTGTTGCTCAACTTCAATAAATATTATCACAGTCAGGGATTTATTAATTTTATAAGAAATGATATTACTATCCCATTCACAGTGATCCTTTATTGCTGTAGGCAAATTATTAGGTCGAGTACTTTCAAGTTCTGCTCAAATATTTTTACAGCCTGATAGATAAAAAAGTTCATTAGAATTTTTCTGATAGAACATGAAAACAATATGATGGAAACAGTCATGAATTTGATAAAGCATTTGTGTAAGAGTCTTAACATAAACTGGAGTAGTAATGTTTGTAATAGCTATAACTATATCAAAGTAGCTTGTAACCTTAAATGATATTTCCGCCTCCATTGTGTTTGTGTAGGCTATACAGTTAAGCTTATCCTAAGCGATATCAATATTAGGGAAGTCTTTTTGTCATTGTATCCTATTCATATCTCCATAACAAGTACGAGCTCTGATATGTGAGTTATCAGATTTTGTTAGCTTAGATGCCTTTTTTACTAGCGCTCTATCCATTACTGCTCTGGTAATTACGAATGCTACACATTTGCCCTGTTTCAAAAGATCATATCCTATTTACATGGCTTCAGCTCTGCTATTCAAATCATAAACAAATTCAACTGTATCACCTATACGAGGTTGATACTTATTATCAACTGTGTGAATATTTTCACCACGATAAGTCTGAAGAAAAGTTAGTGTTGATGTATTTGCAAAAGGATTTATGACCAAAACATGTCTCACAGATCTTAATATATTACATATTGCATTCTCAGATTTCCGTGCATTTGTATTACTAGATATTTGACGTATAATGGCATTAGCTTCATCAAGAATAACTATAAATAGACAGACTGTAAACTTAATATGGAAAAAACTCTCAACTTGTACTATGATAATATCCCACTCATTAATAAATAAGTTTCCTTGTATATTTTGATAATTGCAAATTCGAAAATCAGATGATTTTAGTTCATCAAGTTTCGTTTTTAATTCATTACTAAAAGACTTTCAGTAAGAAACCCAGATATAACATGGTAATTATATACTTTATTTTTCAATGCCATAATAATCTCTCTTAATGTAATGATTTTTCATGTCCTCAGAGGAGAACGAATAAGTGTTGTTATTTTCTCAATACCAAAAAAATCGGGATATACTTCTGAAGCATCCTTTAATTTTTCTATATTAATCATCATTTCTGATAATCTTACAAGAGGCGTGAATTTGATATAGTGTCACCTATTCTTTTGACTAATCCTCTCTTAAGTATTACAGAAATTTCGGTCACCTTTCCAAACACTAATCCTTTATGATTTGATTTATAATTTTTCTGCCAATAACATTTGAGTATAAAACACCTGTTGCTCTGAAGAAAGCTATATAACTAGTCCTTTTCATGTTTAATTTCATAAATAGGACATGCTTGGTATGATTGGACTTGAAAGTGAACAAATCCATTCCCAATTCTTCTAATCCTAAGCTATTTATATTTTGCAATAATTAAGTTAGCTCCCTTACTTAAGGTAGTTTCATCTTCGATATATTAAAATTCCTCTTTTCTGACTTCTTAGAAGAAAAATTTCGTGGCCAGATTTCAGAATAATCAGATTTAGACTGAACTAAATAATCTTCTAACTTGTAATACCCTTTTTTAACTGAAGAAATCACAGGCCTTTTAATTCTATCTTCTTTTGCTGATCCAAGAAGCTGAAGACTAAAGCATGATTTATAAAGTCCTATATCAATAAACTTAGAATATAGTTTTTCAACCCTATCAGCAACCTTTTTTACAAAACCTCTAAGATCTCTATAGTTAATAAAGTGGTCATCAGACCATATAATATGCCAGCTACATTTATCAGAATTAAATGAACTGGTCAAAGTAAATACATTTAAAGTTATAAGATATTTTAAACCAAAATATAAGATATTAGCACAAGCAATTAAGATTCTAGATAGCAAATCTTCTTGAGTAATTTCTTTACTATTTAAATAAGGAAGTTCAGGATTTGTAGGATCTGGATTTTGCCTCACATCGATATCCAGAACCAGATAAAGAGGCAGGTTATTATCAATATATTCATGAACATCAGGCATCCCATAAATCTCAAAAGGATGATCAACAACTGTAAAACCCTTTCCAGATACTTGAATTATATATTTAGAAAAATCTCTTTAGGATAATAAGTGCCTAAAGAGTGATATCATCTTTATTATTAGTTTCTAATAAATATTGAAAATATGTATAATCATCATAATCAGGCTTATAATTAAGATCTGTTATACCTGAGAAGAAACTTATTACTTCATTTATTTCTATGGGATTGGATTCGAATTTTTTTTGCGCAAGTGCAGATAGTATAGTAGTATATGTAAGAAATCAGAATAAAATAATGATATCTGACGAAATTACCTTTCTTAATATGACGAAATTGACGAAACTGAAATGACAAAACTAGTTTTTATTAATAATAAAATTATTTTACTTAATTGCTGAAATTATATTTAACTTGATCTAAATTCCTTGAATTAAAATACATTAAAAAATATAATAATTTTATATTTATTCATATAAAAATATTAAAAAGACAAAACTTTTGATGAAATTATAATATTTCAAAAAAGAGTTTAGTTAGATATCACTAATATAAAATAATAGAGAAACTTGCAAAGTTTAAAATAAAAAATGTAATATGTATAATTCAAAAACAAAATAAACCATTCTGACATCTAATAAATTACTAGCATAAATATCATAGGAGAACTTTTATGTGATTGGTCAATCCTAATCAATTGCTGGATACATTATTTATACAGTTTAAAGTATTTTTCAAAAATATAACGTTTCACTTATAAAAAGTAAAAGATTTTTTTTTTTAGCTTTGAAAGAACATTAACATTCACTATGCAAATAATCCAAAAATAATCCTAATTCCTAAAGTACTTTACTTAGAAGACAAAAATACTTTTGTCTACTATTATTATTAAATTATATGTAATTACTATATAGCTATATGTCGAAAATATTTAACTAACTAGAAAAAGTAAAAAAAGGTAATTTAAAGATTAAGCTAACAATATATATTTATAAGAAAGTTTATTTTGAGTTTTAGTAATTTTGATAATACTATATATTTAAGAAAAAGCATTAATTTTTATTTTATTTTTTTTTTTAAATAGAAAATATGTTATATATTTTATATACTTATAAAATGAACTTGATATAATAATTATAATAGGAAATCTAAATCAAACTTACTTGTTTATCTACATTCAAAGAGACAGAAGTAATAAAAAAATTTTTTACTGTTAATTATTTGCAAATTTAAAAAGTATTGGTGAAGTTTTTAAGTTTTAGAAATAATGATATCATATGAAAACATTTTCAGTAAAATCAAGTCATGAGGCATAGTAAATCATATGATCTGTAATGAGAAACGCTCCCATATGATTATATATAAAAATTATAGTTAATGTAAAATTTGTGTAACCTATCTGACCAATCATATGAATGTCTTCCTATGAGTATAAATATACAACAAATATATTGAATAATACTCCAAAGCAATTGATGCAAAGATATTCTGAAGTAGTAATTATACAGGAATGCGATCTAAAAGCCAAAAATGTGTAAAATTTTGGTAACCCAGATAAGCAGAATTATATATAGGAAAAAGAGAATAAATTTTGCATATCTGGATTACTAACTTGATATTTTGTGCCTCATTCTCAGCAATTAAACAAGCTATAAAAGGCGGGATTGCAAGAATGGCATAACACTAATACTTCGCATGTGCCTTACCGGCAATCAAAAAGTAGGTAAATAGATTGCAACACATCTTTAGCAAATAGATGGATTGCAAATTCAGCACTTCATGTTTTATCTGGCAATTAAGAAATAGCAAATAAGAGGGAAGCAACTATATGAGGGTGTTCTAGCACTAGAACAGTATCACATAACTATAACGCAATAAGACGTAGTATTACATAACTATAACGTAATAAGACGCAGAATTACATGACTATAACGCAACAAGATGTAATATTAATTCACTTATTTTTGGCCAATACTATTCCATAAATTTGGCTAGAAGTTTGAATATAATAATTCAGCACCCAAGCTAGCATAAAACTGGTGAACTAATAGAACTTTTCTGGCATCTTACCAGTTTAATGACAATTCTCTACCAGTTTTACAATAGTTCTATGATACTACCACAGCACTATCATGGTATCAAGCTGGATCCCTAAATCACATGTCCAAAAGATCGTCTGGAATTATGGTATAGTGTCAGCCAAAATTAAACATAAATTTACTGTACCACTTGATGCATTTTTTATCACAATTTAGAATTTTAATAGGTAATCAAGCAGATATAAAAAGAAGCATTATCGATATCTTAACAGGCCATCAAATAGGCCCAAAAGCAGAAAAACAAGCAAATAGCTCTTTAGAAACAAAAAAAGCGCAAATAATTATAAATACATGAATAGTTTCTTGATAATAAAAAGAAGATATAGCAATAAAATCAAGCGGATAGCTACAAGGTAACAAAAAGATTATAGAACAATGAAAACAAGTGGATAGCTACAATGTAATAAAAAGATTACAGAGTATCGAAAACCCTAACTAAGTAGTATTATACTCATAACTAGATAGCATTATAGCGTAACTAGAAAGCACTCTTATAAGAGTACTTCACCTGTGGTTGTAGTGAAGAAAAAAAATAGCAAAAAACGTTTATGTGTCGATTACCATAAGCTTAATAATGTTACTAAAAGGGATCACTATCCACTATCACACATTGATGATATGCTGAAAATGTTACAAGGCTCACAATGATTTACTTCATTAGATCTTGCTAGTGGATTCTGACAAGTTGAATTAGAATTCAAGGATAGAGAACTGACTACTTTTATAACCAGATTTTAAACTTATGAATTCAATGTTATGCCTTTCGGTCTTTGCAATACCCCTGCAATATTTCAAAGGTTGATGGATACTGTTTTACAAGATATATTGTGACAATATATAATCATTTATGTTGATGATATCAACATAGTATCAAAATTATTTGATGATCATCTTTTATACTTGAAACAAGTATTCCTATGATTGTAATAAACTGGATTGAAACTAAGTCCTGAAAAGTGTTTCTTCTTTGAACAAAAATTACCTTTCCTGGAACATGTAATCAGCAGAGAAGGAATTCAAATGGATTCAGAAAAAGTAATTACAATCAGGAATTTTTCCATCCAAAAAGATTTAATATAATTTAGAGGATTTATTGCTTTAGTATCCTATTATAGAAAATTTATCAAAGGATTCGCAAACATAGTTGAACCATTAAATAGATTACTAAAAAAGAATATCTCTTACAATTGAATACAACAACAACAGGATGCTTTTGAACAACTTAAAAATTATTTGATCATCCCACCAATTCTTGCATACCATGATTTTAATAAACCATTTATTCTTTACACTGATGCTTCTTCTTTTGCTTTGAAAGCAATACTTTTTCAAAAAGATGAACAAAATAGAGAATAAGTTATCACTTACGCAAGTAGAATGATAAGACCACTTGAAAGAAAATACTTAGTTACAGAATAAGAATGCTTAGCTGTAATTTGGGCAGTCAAGTATTATCATCATTACTTGTATAGATATAAATTTATAGTAATTACCAATCATGCTGTCTTGGCTTACTTAAAGAATATGATAAATCCTGTTGAAAGACTTAGACGTTGGCTAATGATACTTAACGTATATAAAATTGAAATTATTAATTAACCTGAAAAACTTCACATAAACATAGATATATTAAGCTAAATACAATACTAGTAAATTTTCAACCACAAATTCAGTAGCAAGCGGATTTGTTTGTAACAGATATTTTAATGATAATTCTTTTTTGATTTAACCTAATATGGACTTGAATACATATTTTTCACTGGTATATTATCTCATGAAACTCCAAATGCTAATATAATTAAACCAACAGCAACAAGCAGCAATCAAATGAAAGTTAAGATATTTTATTGTAATAGAAGAACAGCTTTACAAAAATAATAAGCAGGAACAACCACAGGTTAAACGAAAGATTATCAGGTGATCATTAATCATCTGATAGCCCTCCTTTTTTTCATTGAATCTGGTCTGAAAGAAATCTGATAGCTCTGCATGATGTCAAACATATGTTTGACGCAGATCATAAATAATTTATGCAACTTTCGGGTTGGCATATTTCAGATAATTAACAGATAAATATAGTACAAATATTAGAAGAAATATTGAACATCCTGATATGTCTATAATTTTTTGATAATTCAGATATATATCATTTATATGTAGAATCCAATGTTTAACCAATTTTTTTATAGAAATAGTCACAGTATTTTCATTATGTAATATTATATAATAAATGGAATCAATATGTTATTTTTATTATTGCATCTATATTCATTGCTTTATTAATATATTTGTTATTGCAAATATGCTATTAATAAATAATACGTTATACAATACTATTGTTACATATTATTAATTATATGCTATTATTATATATTATTATTAATTAAATACAATAAGGTCACATTCTACATACAAAAAATAAACAATTAATTATATAAATAAAAATAAATTATAATTATTATTTCAATAAACAAATAATATTCACTTATTATTAATAATAAAGCAGAGTTCTATTCAAACTGGTACAAAAATGAAATAGTCCATTTCAAGGCATTGGATGGCAGTTTGAAATTGTCTACATATGTATTATCATCATATCACCTTTTTCTTACAACCTTGATATTCTGTGTTATTTCACCTATTAAATCTGTATGTCGTAAGAAACGTTGAACCTAATAAAAAAATTAGATTACATTTGATAATTTGTCATTAAATTCTAGTTAATATCATATTATCATTTAAATATGTTATCAAATGTTTTTGATTACCCTTTACGATCTCTATTTCTTGTTATATACATGAATAATATAATTTGAATTTGCATTTCTAGACGGATGAATATTCTTGCTTTTCTCTTCTTATGCTAGAAGAGAAAGTGATTAATAAATACTTTATTAATAGAACATTAGTAACTATTTGCAATAAAAATGCATTACATTTTTCTTTATCTGATTCAGAAATTTCATCTGATTGATAATTAGAATCATCAACAATTTTTTTAAGATCCTTAACCCAATCATCCCATTCCATCAAAGGTTGTAAGTCTGTTAGCATTTAATCATTAGTATGCAGCATATAATATAATCCTCTTTTTCATCAATCCTTTTTCTTTGTAATAAAATGGAATAATAAAATGTTAATAATATAATAAACGAGTCTTTAAAAATCAATAAAGTTCTATTAAATGTCACAAGATTGATTCTAGATGAAGTTAATATCTGATATTTATATCTTTTCGTCTACCATTTGTATTAATTCTTTGTTTATTCATTTTGGCCTTTAAAGGGTTTAATGATATAGTATATGTATCTTTTCTATAACAATGAAGATTCTGTAGAACATTCTTCAACTCTGTGTCAGTATATTGGAATTTATCACTGAGTACTTTCTTTATAGCTGGTATTGTGCTTTGAATTACATGTATTTCAATGTCAATCCATCGTTTTTTATAATCTAATTTTAAAGAATCATCTAAACTCTTTAAAATTTGGACGACATTATCCTACAATATATATATAAAGGATTAGATAGTTAAATTAAATATATTTATATTTATATAACCACAAATCATCACAAAATAAAATCTTTAATTATTTATATATTAACTCGAAAAACCTTTTTATAATCATTATTCATAGGCTCTAAATTATTCTGGGCTCTTTTAGATTTCCTATTAGGCGAAATATCAGGAGACATAAAAGGTATTTTTGATCGACTTTCATTTTTGTGATAAAGTTCTCTTATTTCCTCTATCAATTCTAAGACAGTTGAACGTAATTCTGCAATTTCTGATTAGATAAAAATTAATAATAGTCTATTTATCTTATTAGTATTTTTTTAATAAAAATTTAACAATCACTTTCCTGATTTCTAATTTCTCTACTTTCACTTCTTCTGCTTCTTTTTTCCTTTTCAATGTTTCTATAATCTTTATAATCCTTACTAATACTTCTTTCTCCTCCTCTTCTTCTTCCTTGTTTTTTATCTCTTTTTTCTAATGAAGTAGAAGTATGACTCATACTTCTTTCTTATTCTCTATCTCTTCTTTCTAATGAATTAGGAGTACAACTTCATTCTCTGCCTCTTCTTTCTAATGAAATAGAAATTCGTAAAGTTCAGCTTCTACCTCTTTCTTTGTATAACAACTTCTGCTTTTCTCTTGAATTTTCTCTACTTTTGTAAATAGAAATTTCTTTAGAGTTTCTTGACCTGTATTTAGAAGTTTGCATAATTAGACGCATAATAAAAATGATAAAGATGTAAATTAGAATAATATATATATTGTGAATATAGTTACACATGATGATCTACATAGTAATATTATAGACATTCATGTGACTTAGTCGACATTTGACGAACAACATATAATAGAATTTTAAAATAGACTTTTGATATGATTAGATTAGCTATGTTTGATAAAATGTGTATTTTGATATTATGTTAAATAATACTCACAATTCGTTAAATTTTTTTTTGTATATATTAAACAATTGTTACATTTTTGAAAAATCCAACTATTTTCAACTTGATATAATTAATAATATCTTCAAATAAAAATAAAAATGTTTCTTATTCTTCTTGAACTCGAAAACCTGTACCATGTTATTGTCAAGATTGTAATGGAAAATTGGTAGATCCTAGAACTCAATCATCACATAATAAAAAACATGTTGTGCCTCGAAAAGAAATTAAAGAATCTACTAATCTATCTTCACCTATCAATCTTATATCTGCTTTAAAGGATCTTATGGATATTAGTGATAAAGAATCACAAGAATCAAATGAAGAAACCTATTTATTTTTAGTGAAAAGAATGACGATTACCTCTCAGAAAAAAAAGATGTCTGAAATCTTGATTCTAAAAGTAATAAGCGAACTGCTTTCTGATGATGATAATGATGATAATGATTCATTTGAAGAAAACAATAAAGAAACCTTTGAGGATAATGTTTTAGAATACTTATCCAATGATTCAGATGAAGATTTTCAAGTGAATTTTGCTGCACCAGAAATGAAATTAAAAGGAAATGATTTTAGGTATACTAAAGAAGAATTTGATGACATCTTTTTGTGGATTGTTATATGAATCTTGAAATACCAGGAGAGGTTTCGGCTATCCAATATGGTTACAGATTCCCTCTTTAAGTTTTTTCGATATTTCCTTACAAATGTAGATAAAAAATTATTTTTCTCTTTTCCCACTTTTCTTTATATAGCATAAAAGAACCTTGATATTTGTGTCCAATTAATTAATTATGTGAATTGTGAAAATTGTTGTAAGTTGTATAAGATTGATGATGTGTGTAGCAATAGTTTAAAATTCACGAAGTGTATATTCCAAGAATTTCCTAATCATCCGATGAGTAATAAAAGAAATGCTTATGGAAACACTCTGTACAAACTTGTTCACACGAAGAGTGGTATAATTAAAAAGCCAGCTTCGATATTTCCTACAGTCAGTTTGAAACACCAGTTGAGTCTTCTGTTTAAATGAAAAGGTTTTGAAGAATTTTGTAGAAAGTGGGTAAATCGTCCTTCTGATCCAGAGATTCTTGCTGATATATATGATGGAAGAATATGGAAAACTTTTAAAGATGAAAATGATGTGTCTTTCTTTTAGCCAAACTTAACAGATATCTATATTGGAATAATGCTCAACATAGATTGGTTTTAGCCCTTTGAGAATTCTCAATATAGTATAGGAGCAATTTATGTTATATTATGTAATTTACCTCAGAATGAACAATTTAAGCTATCTAACATATTAACGTTAGCATTGATTCCAGGTCTGAAGGAGCCAAAACTACATCAACTAAATCATTATTTAGCTTCTTTGATTGATCAATTAATTGAGTTATGGTAAGAGATAGACTTATCGGAGACTTTCAAGTATCCTAATAGAAAAACAATTAAAGGTGCTATTATTTGCTGTTCTTATGACATAACTGCTGCAAGAAAACTCTGTAGGTATATATCCATAAGAATTGCATGTTACTGATGTCTTAAACGTACTAATTTTGATAATAAAAATCAGCCAAACTTTGAAGGATTCGCTGATATGGATAGCTGGTTTATAGAAAAAAATGTTGAAGAAGTTAAAAACAATGCTTTTGAATAGAAAACCTGTAAAACGGATGATCAGAGGCGAATACATGTATCAGAAACCTGTGTATGATGGTCTGAAATATATCGCTTATCTTACTTTAATTCTATATGATTTCTTGTCATAGATCCAATGCATTGTCTTTTCCTTGAAATTGTGAAATAGATCGTGATGAGGCTATGGATTGAAGAAATAAGCTGATACCAGCCGATCTTACAATTATGCAAAAGAGAGCCAATAAAATACAAGTACCTACTGATATTGGTAGGCTTCCAAGCAAAATAGACACAGGAGAAGGCTTTTCTAGTTTTTTTGCCGATCAGTGGAAAATGTTTGTATTAATATATGCGACAACCATTACTTAAAATCTTTTGAAAGAAGCTGACTGAAAAATTCTCACAGGCTTTGTTCGTGCCTGCACTATTTTGATATTTAGATTAATATCAAAAAATGATCTGATAGAAGCCCACCAGTGTTTAGTAGAAATGGTTAAAGAAATTGAACAAACCTATGGACCTAAGAAAATTTCTCCCAACTTACATTTATGTATGCATTTATGTGAATGCATACTGGATTATGGACCCTTATACGTATTTTAGTGCTATTCTATAGAACGAATGAATAGATTGTTAGGTAATTATCTAATTATCATTTTTCGATATCAACATTTACTAATATTTGAATATTTTTTTTAGGATCATTTCATAGCAGCCATAGAAAAATTGAACTTGAGCTTTTGAAAATCATCCAAAATAATGCTCTTCTAGATGAATTAACGTCTTGCATTGAACAAAATCATAATTTTCAAGAAAATCTTGAAATATTAAAACCGAAAGATCCAGTTGGAAGTCTTTCCATATATGATGAATATTTCAACAAAGAATATCAGACATTTCGCTTATTATCAACAGAAATGGAAGAAGGTGCAGCCTATGGTTCTGAATCATTTCCAAGCTCTTTTCTAGGTTTATTAAGAAAAAATGTAATACTACAGCAAGAAATTTAACAGTTATTAGCTGATTTTTATTGTAATACATACAATAAAGACTTTGTTATGTTATTATGTATCCATAATGCTTCGGATTCCTCTATTCCTGTTGAACTAAATATCAATCAATTTAGCTGATTAAGAATTAGAACAGAAGTATTCAGTTCAACATTATCTTCTCGACACATCAAATCAGCGAAAATATTAGCCCGTTTCTTTACAGATGATGTTAATTCTGACATATATCTCGGTCAAGTCCAGTTCTTTTTCGAATACACAGTTTATCTACCGGAAGCTAAAATGCATTATCTAGCATTCGTGAGATGGTATAAGCCAGCTGAAAATTACAATATTAGATTTTACTGCAAAATAAATAATGATAATAAATCTTTTAACAATGAGTTATGGAAATCAGAATTCTATGAAGTTGGAAGAGATTGTATTATACCTATTCATAATATATTATATTGATTTGTTTTAGGAAGCTTTGAAATTAGTAAAACAACAAAAAGAAAGTATATAACAATTATTTCGATAAATAGAAAATTTCATATTTAATTAATAATACATTTGAAAAGAACATTTCTTTATTATTTTAAATTTATGTATTGTTTTATATTCGTTGTATTACTTTTATTGTTTTACATGTATTGTTTATTTAATGTTACCGTTACATTTTGTTTTAATTTAGGTGTTGTATTGATTAATTAAGTTAGTAAGTGATTTAATTTTCGAACTATTAAATAAATATCGTATTTTATTTGATTTCAAAATAAAGAACGAAAGAACTTTATTTTTTATTGAATTTTTATTTTATTACAGCTTTATTACAATAAATATAATACAATAAATACAATAAACTAATCTGGCGTAGTAGTTAGTAAATCACCTGATAGGACATCAATTTTACAAAACATATGACAAATCAGATGTTCTGATAAAATTCTGAAACTTACCTGATTTTCCTTTGTAAATATTGGGATTCTATAGTTAAATATCATATGTTAATCATTATTTCGATACTTACTTGATATAGCTATATCAAATATCAGCAAATATCAATTCCTAATTTCTCCTGATATTTGTTCGAAATTTAATAACCTGATTTTTCTTCATTCGACCTGTGAACACCACCAACTAAAAGTTGTTAAAATTAACAAAGTAGATATAATATTATACAATTTGCACTCTGATCCACTGGCTGGATACTTTGCATTAGAAGAAACATACAGGAAAATCAAAATTAGATACTATTGGCCACAGATGTACAATGATATTTAATGATATATTCAAACTTATGATGAGTGTCAAAGGAGAGGCAAAAATAAGAGAACTGAACCTTTACACCTAATAAAAGTTAGACAACCCTTCGATCGAGTAAGGATGGACATTGTTAGATCTTTACCAATAACTAAACGAGAAAATGAATACATTGTAATAGCAACAGATTACTTAACTAAATGGCCAGAAGCAAAAGCGTTACCAAACGCTAAAGCATCATCAGTAGTTCCCTTCTTTTATAAAATTTGTAGATATAGATGTCCAAAGGAACTTTTGACAGATAAAGGAATACATTTTGTTAATGAAATACTGGATTCTGTGTGTAATGAATTGGGAGTAAAACACAAATTGACTACCACATATCATCCCCAGACCAATGGACTTGTGAAAAGATTTAATAGAATGTTATATGAAACCTTGACAAAATTTACAAATGAAAATAAAAATGATTGGGATACCTTTGTTCCCTCTACATGATTTGCATATCGCACAAAAAGGCAAAATACCACATGAAATGAATCTTTTTGTTTAACTTATGGAAGAGAAGCAATTTTACTAATAAAGTTTTAAGTACAAACACAAAAGATACAAGTAAAGGAAACTAATGATGAAGATGATCTATTAAATTATGTACGATAAATAACTAGAAGAATGGATCACAACATTAATCAAGTGTAGTCAAACATAGAAAAATCCCAAAGAAAACAAAAGGAATGACATAATAAAAATTTAACAAATGAATATACTTTTAGAGTTGGAGAATTAATTTTAATGCATAAAACTGAAATACAGAACAAAAAGAAATTAGAAGAGCAATGGAAAGGATCATATTACATTCATGCAAATCTTGGAAATGGAGTGGATAATGGAACGCAAAATATTAAAAGTGCCAATCAATAGCACTAGGTTAAAAAAGTATCACCAATGTATATTACCTAATCTAATTGTATTAATTAAGAATTAATAATTAATGTTGCAAGAATTTTCTTGACAATACTTCTTTTTGATATATATATGAGTATAATCAGAAAAAATTCCTCTAAAAAGCAAAATGGAACCATTCAACTTTCTGCTAACTTATATTGAAACATTTTTACCAAATTTCTAATTAATCCTTGAGGATTTATAAAATATTGAACCCAAGATGTAGCTATGTATCACCTACCATATGATGATTCAATGACCTTGAAAATAAAGTTCTCTCTAGCAAATGAATATTCTTAGAGCTAAGCGAATATACAATTGTGTATTAATGATAACAAATAGTTTTTATCTTGAAAAATTGATAGAAACAATTGAGGACCCTACAACACGAATGATATACTCCAAGAAGTTATCTAGATACTATTATTGAACTGTTATTCATTATTACTATCTTTTTGAGTTCTTAGGATCAGATCAGATTGCGAGAACATAACATATGACTTTGAAAATGGTTAAATATCTAACAGTACTTGAATGTAACGCTCTTGTGAAAAAAGCAACTGATATTTTTGCGAGAACGCAAAATCTTGAAGGAAATGATATTACACAAAATCATTAGGGTGATCTTCCTAATATAAATCCTTAGAAACTATGTTAACCTTGTTAATCTTATTTACATCATCTACCTTGTTTACATAGTTAACTTATTTTATTTATTTTCTTTACTTTATTTATTTAACATAGTTTATTTATTATACTTAGTTTATTTATTTAATGTTGTTAACAAATATATATGTTTTATTTTATATAAATATGAGTTGAGTATCCTTGGAGATTCAGAGAATTCACTTATATAAAAACTTATAGGAATAGTTTATATTAGATTAGTTTGATTATTTAGAACATTTGTACAGTACAGAAGTGCTGACGTTTGAAGCAGTACTCATTTGTTAGTATATATCAAATAAACTATTGATACCTATATTTTATCCAATCTCAACTATAAATTAAACTTTCTGCTTACCACATATATTATCTGTCTGCTTATAATATTTAAGCAATATAAAGAACTGACTGTAATACTATTAACTGAGTTTAAAACATTAAAAATCAATTACATATTAGCAGTTCAGTCCCAATCAATAATTCTCTCTCAAATGATTCTGCCACCAATAAAAATAGTAATTCCTCTCTAAATGACTTCATTTCTGATCAAAATCACTTCTCCACTTTAATACCTTCTCTATTTATATCATGTGACCAAATGATTGATTGATAAAAAAAACAAATTTCAACCTTACAAAATAACTTAAGCTAAATTCAAGTCTAAAATTAAGCAAAACTTTAGCACAAACTCAAGTCCAAAGTCAAGCAAAACTCGAGCCCAAAGTTGAGCTGAAAAATTTAACAAATTTTTTTAGAGAAAGTATAAAAAAATCATTCAGATAGAATGATTTATTATTGTTATATCAGAACAATTTTATTTATCATTTCTTTAGAACTATACATTATTGTTCTATTAGAATAATTCTTCTATCATTCCTTTAGAACAATGTTTTATTGTTCTATCAGAACGATTTTATTTATCGTTCCTTTGGAATAATATTTTATCATTCTATCAGAATGATTCTTTTATTGTTCTTTTAGAATGCTGCATTATTGTTCTATCAGAATGATTTTATTTATTGTTCTTTTAGAACAATTCTTTTATCGTTCCTTTAGAATAATGATTTATTATTCAATCAGAACAAATAACTCAAGTTGAGTTGAGGGTTAAAAATTTTTTTGACCTGACTCGACTCAACTTAATTTTTTCGAATTAAGTTGAGCTTAACAAAAACTCACTCAACTTGACTCATTCAGAACTCTACTTAAAGTACAACAAATGATTCTAGATCTTATATCAAAAGCTAAATCAAAAAAATATCATCATATTATTATAGGTAATTTTAACATTGATATAAAATGAAAATATTTTTCAGCTAGATAAAAAAGATACTTTTAACGTGTAATTTTTGCGAACTACAACTATTAAACAGGGTGTCAGAGTGTTATTTCTTTTTTAATTGCACAGTAATTTCAATGCTTTATAGGTGTACTTTTTATGACTAAATTCAAGTAGAAGAGTTTATATGAAAGTTTCATGATTAACAATTCAAAAAGTATCGAGTAATTATATTTTCAAGTAAGATGTTTATTATTAAAATAGGAAATAGAAATAAAAAGAATAAAAGATATGACAAGAGAAAAGAAAATAAAATAAAAAAATGAAGTATTAAACTAAAATATAACACAATAGATCTGTTTGTCTCTTAAAATCTACTGGAAAACTGACTTATCAAATCTTACTTTTTACATGGTCTAAAAAGCTATCTATTTATATAAAATACAGTATATAACTAATATATCTAATATATTGTATATGTCAAATATGTCTAATATGTTATATATATCGAATCTGTCTAATATATCTTATTTGTCGATCATGTTAGATATATTATATACTACCCTATTAAAAGTATTCAGTCAAGCTCTTTTCGATTTACTTATAATTTAATATATATATATATATATTTTAAATTAATGTCACAGTTCTAACGATTAAAATCAATATATTTATATTGTATTACAATAAATATATCGGATTTGTCAATAAAAATAAATAAAATATTCAATTTTATTATTGTTGATCTTTATTTTTTTTTGTTTACTGCGTCATTTAAATGGGAAAACTCGTGAATTGAGTGAGTTTAGACGCGAACAAGTTATTAGTCTTTAGAAAAGAGAAAGAATTCATGAAGCTATTGGTTGTGTTCTTAAAATTCCAAAAAACACTGTTACTAATACAATTTTTCGATACAAAAATTTTAATACTAAATTAATAGCGAAAAGAACAGGAAGACTGTATTCTATAAATAACATTGATTATCATAAACTTTCAAAGATTATTAAAAAAAGTAATTGAATTTCTCTTGATGAAATTCAGCAAAAATTTTGTAACTCACAAGATAACAAGGTTTCAACTCAAACAATTAGTAAAAACCTTCATCAAATAAAATTTTATTCAAGAGTGACTACACCAAAACCACTTCTTACAGAATCACAATGTGAAAAACAATTATTATGATGCATTGAATGTCAAAATTGGACAGTTTGGCAAAGGAAAACTATTATCTGAAGTGATGAATTTAGATTAACTCTTTTTCAAAATGATGGCCCCAGTCGTGTTTGGTGAAAGAATAGAATCTGATACAATATTGAAAATTTGACCCCTAGAGTTAAACATAATAGTAGTGGTGTTATGATATGAGAATATTTTTCGGGAAAAGGACTGAGACCATTGGTAAAAATAAATGGTAAAATAAATAGATTAGATTATATTAATATTTTAAAACAGCATTTATTGCCATTCATTTGATCTAAACATTACAGACAATCTTATGCATTTTAAGATGACAATGTTCCAGTTCATACTGCAAAAGATGCTAAGAATTGGATTGTACAAAAAAAGATTAAGATTCTTTCAGATTGACCTTCTTAATCTCCAGATCTTAATCCTATTGAACATTTGTGACATAAACTTGAACGAAGGCTTTGAAAATAAACTATAAATACAAAAAATCTTCATGAACTTGAAGAAGCATTAAAAGAAGAATGGAAAAGAATCCCATCTGAAACTTATATAAATTTAATTAAAAGCATGCCACATTGAATTGAAGCATGCATTAAAAATAATGGATGGCCAACTAAATACTAAGCATTATTTATAATTTAAAATAATTTAAAAAATTTAATAATAAAATATAATTTTTATTAGTTGACTTGATATTTTTGATAGGGTAGTATATATGTCAGACATGTCAGAAATGTCAGAAATGTTGGATTTGTCAGATTTGTTGATCATCTGCGCTATGTAGATTCTATCACATTTTATCTGTTCACAATATCAATACTTTCTTACATAACTTGAAAATTTAGGCTTAATAAACAATTTAAAACTTTTTAACCACCCTTATCCATCAACTTTTTTTTCTCCTAAATCTACCTCTTCTCTCAATTATTTTTTTCCTCCTCTTCTCTCACTCACGATCTTACCTTTTCAACTTCGTTAAATACTTACTCATATAATTATGAATCTGATCACATTCCATTAAGTTTCTTTCTTTTACAAAAATAACATATTTCATCAAAAATTTAACACCTCACTTAAACAGAAAAAATTGACTAAAACCAAATTTCTATATAATAAAATGTCTAAAGAAACATGAAACAAATTTTCAACAAAGCTAGACACTAGTCAAAATCATTTCATTCAGCACTAATACCATTCTGTTAACATTCAGCCGATTCAGTCATGTGAATTAGCAAAAGTTTGGCTTAAGTTACAAAAATTGATAGTCATTTGTTTCCAAGGGAGACCGTCTCCTGTTACACAAATTTCCCGATTTTTCAGCCAATCAAAATCGTGAATTCTATCACGTGACGCCAAATAGAAAATACTATTGTAACTGATACGAGTTACATAAATTAGTAAAATTATATCACAAATGCATAAATCATTAAT
>CAMKVN010001404.1:0-18756 GCA_946474995.1 Funneliformis geosporum | reverse complement strand
AATTAATTGCAGAAGAGATTCTTAAAATTCTTAATAAGATTGGTATTAGTAAATTTTATGCAATAGTAACCGATAATAGGCCTAATATTTTATTAGCATGACAATTAATTTCAACAAAATATCCAAAAATTTTTAATGTTTGATATATTGCACACTATTTCACAAGATATCTTATAGCATAATTTTGCAGCAAAAATTATAAAATATTGTAATATTTTAGTCAGTTATTTTAAAAAATCACATCAATGCAGTGATTTACTTGAAAAACTAATTTTAAAAAATGAAATTTTAGAAGGAGGGATAAAAACATATGTTAAGACTAGATAAATTACTGTTGCTAAATGTACAGCATCTATTTTACGACTTAAAAGTTATTTTATCAAAGTAAGTAAATATTTTCTAATATTAAAATTTAAAAATTTATTAATAATTTTAATATTTAATTTTAAATAGATCTATGAAAAATATCATGATAAAATAACAAGTGAAGCTATAAAATTAATTATTAATAGGAGAGGTTTTTTTAATGATGTTAAAGTACTTACCAATATATTACTTCCAATCAAACAAGCAATATTATTTTTAGAATGAAAAAATGCCAATTTAGCAGATTGTTTTGTTGAATTATTAAGGATCGGTATTTCATATCAAAATTTATCAAATTTTAATTATAATATATTTAAAAATTATTCTATAAAAAAATACAATAAAAGGTTATTTTATAATAATAATAATAAATATTTATTTTATTTATTTTATATAATTATTAGATTTAATGATTTTAATGATGATATATATTTAATTGCATGTTTTTTGCATTTACGTTTTAAAGATTTATATATTTTTTTATAATTTATTATTTAATTAATAATTTTTAATTATAATATTTAATATTTTAATATAGGATCGGGTATTCCTGATATTCGTATACCAGAAATTTTAATAAAAGCTGATAATATATATAAAATAATGGGTTATAAAAAAAAGATTATAGTAAATTAATTAGTCAATTAAGAAGTTACAAATTAAATGAAGCACCATTTAATGTGCCTTATCTTCATGGAGAAGATAATCCATTAAAATGGTAAAGCACATGTTTTTCTGCAAAAAATCAATTGCAAAATTTTACAATTCGAATATTTTCAATAAGTTTACATGTAGTAAGTTATGAAAGAATATTGGATGTTAATTTACTTCATTATTAAATTAATTAAATTTGTTATATTAATAATTTAATATTTCTATTTTATAGGTCTTCTGTAGGATGGATTTATGGAAAAAGACGGACTCAATTATCTATTACTACAATAGAATCATTAACAAAAATATATCGTTATTATATGAGAAATATAAAAAATGAATTAAATATAATAATGAATTAACAAAAGAAGAAGAAATTATTAAAATGGTTGAAACATCTTTAAGTGAAAGTTATGAAGAAATAGTTGAAGATGATGATAAAATAAGTATTTTATCAAGTTTAAGAACATAAGAAGGAGTAGTAAATATAGATATAGAAGAAGAATTAGAAATAGTAAAACAATTTAATTTGAAACTAATTATTATTATCGATCATGTAGATATGTCTAGATTCAAAAAATATAATAAAACTGATGATGATAAAGATGATGATGATTATACATGAAGTCGAAATGAAAACCCAAAAGTCAAAATGTTTCGACTTTGAAAGTCAAAGTCGAAATGAAAGTCGAAATGGTCGAAATGACGTCATATCACATGATTTTTCATATATAAAAAAATAAAAAAAATACAAAAAATGTACGATCTCTGTCAATATCGCTCCGATTCTCATGAAAAAAACTGCCATTCGATTCCTTGCGACTAGACGGATCCAACAAGCTTTACTACATTGAATTCTGATCAGCCAATCATGAGATAATCGCGATCGTATCTCAAAAACCCGAACCCCTTTATTTAAAGTTGAATTATGATTTCGGCTGATAATTCAATCGCGTTTATCTCATGATTGGCTCATCTGAATTCAATATAGTATAGCTCATTGGATCCGTCTAGTCGCAAGAAATCGAATGGCAGTTTTTCATGAGAATCGAAGCGATATTGACAGAGATTGTACATTTTTTGTATTTTTTGTATTTTTTTATATATGAAAAATCATGTGATATGATGTCATTTCGACTATTTGCGACTTTGGGAGGTCCAAAAGTCGAAATTTTTCGACCATTTTGACCATTTCGGACATCCGAAATGATTCATTTCGACTTCATGTATAATGATGATTATTATGATATGGAAGAATTAATTAAAGAATTTGTATAAGTAATAAGGTTAGTGTATATTTATATATATTCGTATTATTATTTATTATTATAAAAGGAATAATCTATTAAATTTTTAATTAATTTATTTTAATTATTTTAATAATAATATACTGAATTAAGTATATAAATTTATGTATATATAAGTATATATTAAAAATAAACAACACGAATATTGTTTTTTTTGTTGAAATAAAATCAAATAAAATGCCGTGGTTGGAAGAGAAAGATATAAAAAAATAATCAATTTATTAAAATATATTACATGAATTGTAAATCAAATTGTATATTTTTATACTACTACAATAATTTATTGATAAAATTTAATTATAAACATTCCAGGAAGCTCCAGAATCTAACCTATAAAAAAAAGGAATAAAATATTAGTATTATTTCTATAAAAAAAAAAAAATAAAATATCCCTTATTTCATCTTTAATCACCTATCAAAGGACCATTCCAAAAAGCTCTAGATATAGCCTATAAAAAAAAGGAATGAAATTTTAATATTATTCCTATAACAAAAGAAAATATCCCTATTTTTTATTTTTAATTACCTATTAAAGGACTATTTTAGGAAATTCCAGATTGAACCTATAAAAAAAGAAAGGAAAATGTTAGTATCATTCCTATAACAAAAGGAAATATCCCCTTATTCCATCTTAAATCACTTATCAAAAGATCATTCAAGAAACTTCAGAATCTAACCTACAAAAAAAGGAATAAAATGTTAGTATTATTCTATTTTAATAATACAATCTTCATATTTTAATTAAATACCTTACCTTTCATTAGCTATTCCAAGAAGCTTCAGAGTTTACCCTAAAAAAAAAAATAAAATATTAGTGTTTAAAGTTTATAAATCGAAAAATAAAAATAAAATAGTTAAATATATAAATTCGATCGAAAAAAAAAGCCTGATTTATCTATAAATAAAAATCCAGATAAATAAATATCGGAAATTAAATTAATTGACTGATTGACAAAAAAAAAATCACCAGCTTTATAAGATGGATCAGCAAATATCAATACTTTTCATTTTATTTATTAGTTTTTTTCCTTTTTTCAGTTCCAATTATTTTTTTATTTAGATAGATGGAAGACTTGAAAAGAATAGTACTTCTTTATTAATACTTCTTTATATTAGCATTTTATTATTTAAAGAGAAAGTATTATTTTTGAAAAAGGATCAAGAGAAACAGTGGTAACAGATAACTAATAAATAACTCTATAGGTAATATTAGAAAATCTGACACTAGTTTTCTTGAGATATCAGATTATAAATTATTGTGTATTATACACTTATCTTTGATAATGGAGATATTGCATTGATGAAAATAGATAAAAGAACAAAAATTATTGAAGTGTATTCACAGCCTGAACGAATTAATATGAGATAGTTTTTTTTTATTTTTTTTTTTTTTACAGTTTACATATAATTTATTTTTTGTAGTAAATTTACTTTGGTTTAATTAATATTTTTGATAGGTTATCCCTACAGTATCTTGTTGTATATATTAAGATGATTCAGAACTTTTTTCTCTTGTTAAAGATGCAACCCCAAAATCCTCTCTTTTAAAGTCAAAACATTAAAGCAAAACATTTACATACTTTTCACCCATGAATTTTGATAATGATGAATTTGATGATTTATGTAAAGGTTTTGAAACTCAGAAAAATTTAAATAAAAGCAAAAAAAATTCTATGGAAATAGATAAGGAAGTTAAATTAGATGAAATAGCACAAGTTATGGTGAAGTTAATGAAGAAAATGTGAGCGATAAAGTTAAAAATATGAAAGAAATAACTTTTTGGTATGCATTATTTAAACAGGATGATTCTTTAGAGGTATTAATATATATCTATAGTAAATGTTTTTCTGTCAAGAATTATATAATAATATTTTAAAAATAATAAATTCTAATCCTTATAATTAATTTATTCAGATTTTTAAACTTTCTGAATTCGAAGAGGTTTTTCTTTTTTCATATTTTGACTTGTCACCAGCAGTTCTTATCGATTTTGCTTCCCGACAGAATTTAAATTCTATATCACAAAAATCTGAAATAAAAGAAATTTTATTGATAAATATTAGAATAAGATCAAAGGAACCTTATTTAGTTGTAAGTATTTTTGTTTCTTTTTTATGCACATGTTACATATTTTAAGATATCACAAAGATCATTTTAAACTCAACGTGATTTTTCTAACTAGTTTTTTATTTAATATTTTCATAGACGCGTATAAGTATTAAAGATATAATTATATATAAAACCTATCAATATATTTCCAGCAGTGATGTATTTGATCCTTTTCAAAAATCACAATCACAAGCCAAATTATCTGAACATCTTGCATAGTGTTTAGATCTGTATATCCATATTATCCATGAATACATATCTGTAATATAAATTTAATATCCATTATCCATATAAAAATTAAACCTGAATATGGATAATTTAAAAAAAATTGAATGGATAATCCATATTCATGTTATCCATAGATAATACAGATAATACAGATAATACAGATAATATGAATAATACAGATAATACAGATAATACAGATAATACAGATAACACAGATAATATGGATAATACGGATAATACGGATAACATAGATAATACAGATAACACAGATAATACAGATAATATGGATAACACAGATAACATGAATAATACAGATTATCCATGGATAACATATATAAATGCATAGATATAAAAGTAAATAATTAATAAAATAATAATTTTTATATATTTAATACAATATTAATATATTTATTTATTTCAAATGATTAAAAAATATTTAAATTTCATCAAATTTATTATAAATTTCTGGTGAAAAAAGATTACCTATAACATTATGATTCTTTTTTAAAAATAAAAGCTTTTTCAAAAAATTTTGGCTTTAATTGTGTATGTTTTGCTATCATTATATTACCTGCTTGAGAAAATAACCTTTCACTAGATGTTGATGTAGCTGAAATTGACAAATATTTTTTGGCTAAATAAGATAAAATTGAAAATCTGTCTTGATTTCCTGCCTACCACTTATAAGGATCAGTTTTAAGAGATACTTGTGGTAATGAAAGATATTCATTAATTTCATTTTCAGTATTTTGACTTTCTGCAAACATATTTATAAGTAAAGAATTATTTGATTCCAATAAATTTGAATTATAATTATCTGATATCTTTGTAATATTAGTAATAAACTCTTCAGATTCCTTAATAGATTGATATTTATTACGTAAATGAGAAATTATTCTTTCTTTTTTTAGATTAGAAATAAAATTAAAGCCTTTTAAATGTGGATCTAGTAATGCTGATATTATTCTTTTGCTGGATTTTCCCAATAATAACATAATAAATGATATAAATTTTTTTTAACTTCTTCTTCTTTTCCTTCACAATTTAAAGGATTTTTAATTTTAATTTTTCTTTTTTTGTTTTGTGTTTTATCCATAATAACGACATCATCATCATCATAATCTTCAAATTCAACATCATCAAATGCATCATCATCATTAATTGTTAAATCTATTACTTCAACATTTTTAGGAATTATTTTAAATTGAAGAGTAGCCACAATATAATACATAAAAGATGCTGTTGCATATTTTTCACCACCTAATAATTTAGTTGCATCATAAAAAGGTTAAAGTATTTTAGTTAATTGTTTTAAAAGTTTCCATTCATCATTACTAAGCATTATTTCTTTAAAACATTTTAAATCTTTTTTAGTATTTGCATTCGATTCAGTACTCATAGTTGCAATTAATATATTAATTGCATTATGAAGTTTAAGAAGACGTTCTCATGCAAGATAAGAAGAATTCCATCTTGTTTTTATATCTTGAATTATACGTAAATATTTATGATTCTTTGAAAAATCCTAAAATAAAAATTTATATTATTATTTATTAGTATTATTAATAATTCAATAAATTAAGAAATATTAAAATAAATATGAAAATATTACCTCAGATTCATTTAAATGACATAATTGTATTGCCTTCAAATGTTTATTTTGTTTTGGACTCATAAAAAAATTAATAAGTCATTTTGCATGTGCTATTAAGATTTCAACTGGCATTAAACCTTTATTTACTATAAGATTTAATGTATGAGCTGCACAGGGAATCCGAAATGTATTAGGTAAAAGATTAGAAGCTGCAACCATATTTTTACCATTATCAGTAGTAATACAAATAAATTTTTTTTCTAAACCCCATTCAGAAATTAGATTCAATATTGTTTGAGCAATATTTTGACTTGTATGTGAATATTCCATATATTAACATGCTAACATTATTTCTTATAATTCAAATTCTTTGTTGATAAATAAACATGTAACACCAATATACCCTTGACGATCTCTAGCAGTCCATAGATCTATTGTGATTGAACAGAATTTTATAGTATTATCAAATAAATTTAGAAGTTTTTATTTAGAATTATTATATGCTTTGGTAATAAGCTTTTGATATATTTGTCACTTGGAAGAGTATAATAAGGATCAAGAGTTTTGATTAAATTAATAAATCCTCCATTCTTTAATATATAGAGAGGTTGCATATCATCAATTAAAAATTCTGTTAATGCTTCATTACACTCTTGCTTACGTTTAGGATTTTTTGCCTACTTTTTTGAAACATTACATCAATTTTTATTTGAATAGAATTATTATTACTTTCTTTTTCAAGTCTAAGTATAATATGATGAGCTTCCAAATGAGACCAAAAATTACTAGTTGATCCATCTGTATTAATTATATGTCCACATATTTTTACATCTTTGCTTATTCTGATTTCTACATTACAAGAACCTTTTTTGTGTTAGGCTTTAGTAGATCAAGTTTATTAAAATAACACCATATATCTGTTTTATTTTCAGCTAAATCTCTTCTTTTCTTTCTTTTACTTGTTTTTATACCAACTGAATTATTAGTTTGAGCAGAATCACTAATATTAGCATTGTCTTCATCATTATTAAGTTCCATTATGTAAAACACTAAAATTGTTAAAGTGAAAATAAAAAATTGAAAATGAATAAAGTTTTCGCTAAAAATAAAAAAATTAAAAAAATCAATTATCTATATTATATTACGAAATACAATTACACAAATCGGAATTTGATTCAAAGAAATACTGGTTTTTATTTAATAAATCTAACTTAATATATTTTTTTATTTGATTTATTGAAATACAGAACATGAAATTAACCTCCTCTTAAACAGAAACCTAATAAAATTTGAATTTATAAAGAGTGCATACCTTCTTAACTTATATTTATACTGCCTTTAAAACCCAGAGTTGATCCTATTAGGGAAAATACTAATAGATACTATCGATCCCTTAGAATCTATACCACTCAGTATCAATTCATAATCCAAACACGCATGCAATTTCTCCATTAAAAGCCGATATCGTTATCTCTTTTTTTAATTCAGTTTAAGTTTGATGTAACAAACACTTAAAAAATAAATAAATATCATTAGTTAAACACATGTAATTATTGAATGTTTATCAATACAATTTATATTAATCATAAATCATTTCCCATAGATTCAGCAACTTCAGATAATTGTTTAATATTATCATCAAAATTATCAATTTCTTTGTTGATGTTTAGCAGATCTTTTTCAAGTTACTCTTTATACAGTATATATATATAAATTAAAAATGTATATTAAGTTATTTCATTTTCATTAAATTGAAGTTTGGTAGCTTCAAAACTTACTACTCTCCAAAAATATAGTTTGGATTTCCCTCTGCATATTAGTAACAACTTGATTACTTTGTACGATCTCTGATTTTCCTTGAGATACAGATTTATGCATAAAACATGTGAATAAGTTACATCCTTAATTTTTTAGGTTTTCTCTTGTTTACCTTTAGATCTTTTAGTTTTGAATCTTGATTATTTTCGAACTCTTTCATTTTATTTTCAATTCTTTGATATGAATCTAAAGCAGATTTCCATTTCGCCATAAAAGTGGTAATAGTACTTTCAATTTTGACTATTTTAGATTTGATATTCTTGATGATATAAATCTATATTAATGAATATTTAATTTAATGTATCCAAATAGGACATATTATAAAATATTATGTTTTATTTATCAGATAATTACTTGTGATTCATTTTTTGATTTGTTGTTTTAACAACACGACTTGATGTGTCTTTAACTCTAACTGCTATTTAATTTGTTTGTAACTATCTTCTATCCTCTACGTACTTTTAATTTCTACATCAAGATTATCGAATTCATCCTAATTAATCTTAATTTGCTGTTTGTAGCCTTTTAAAGTTTGCAAATTTATAAGAATTCTAGCGGATGAAGGTTTGGATTCGCCCTAAAGAGTTCCAGTAGGATCATAAACATCTCCTTCAATAATAACAGATTTAGTTTGTACATTCCTGTTAAAATTCACTTTTTTAGCTCTATTTGCATTTGTAATTATCAAGGTATTTTCAAATATATATTCTATAGCAGTTTCATGATCATAACCGATTAATGTCAATGCTAGATCTACTTTCTCAGGAGCCATCCGTTTAGCATTCGTGAGTCTCTAATATATTTTTACCAAAAAAACTTTAGCAACATCGATTTAAAAATTGATAGTTTTATTAATTCTCACCTCAGCTGATAATTTATACGCTTGAATCCTATTTAAAGGAATTATTATTACGTGTTTCCATAATTGTCTATTTGTGATAAGTTGGGTTACAACAACTTCATTTTCTATG
This sequence comes from Funneliformis geosporum, assembly GCA_946474995.1. NCBI lineage: Eukaryota > Fungi > Glomeromycota > Glomeromycetes > Glomerales > Glomeraceae > Funneliformis > Funneliformis geosporum. The sequence continues at coordinate 9,709 of CAMKVN010001404.1, read as the reverse complement.
ATCAATTATGTTATAAATATCACGATTACTAATTCTTCTAAGAAAAAAAATTTTTTTTAAATGATGTGGTAAAACTTATATTATACAATCTATCACTAGCACAAATTTCTAATATGAACGAGCATTGCATATGTTGCGGATTCAAGTCAATTAACTCTGTAATTAAACCTTTAACTTTGCTATGATCAAAGTTTGGTGTTGGATCAGAATATGAATCTATCAATTCTTACTATGTCTGGACCTGATGAGTTTTTTCATATTGAGTCAAATTAAGCCACAGGCTCTACCCCTGATGGTGCCCTTCTGTTAATTCCTTTAAGTTTCAGCTTTGCGACCATACTTCCCCAGAACTCAAACACTTTAGTTTCCCATAAGGCGCTAAATGAGTTATTAAAAAATTAATATCATCCGATCCCTAGTTAGCATAATTTATGGTTAAGACTACAGCGGTATCTGATAGTCTTCGATCCCCTAACTTTCATTATTGATTAATGAAAACATCCTTGGTAAATACTTTCGCAGTAGTTAGTCTTCAATAAATCCAAGAATTTCACCTCTGATAATTGAATACTAATGCCCTCAACTATCTCTATTAATCATTACATCGATCCTAGAAACTAACAAAATAGAATCAGATGTCCTATTTCATTATTCCATGCTAACGTATTCAAGCGTGAGCCTGCTTTAAACACTCTATTTTTTTCAAGGTAACAGTCCTAATTCCTTGTGATACTAAATTAATGGCATTACAGTTCTTTAGAAGGTGAAAAACTAATAATATCAGTATATACCAATAGCATGACTGAAACATTGATCCCGAAATTCAACTATGAGCTTTTTAACTGTAACAACTTTAATATACGCTATTGGAGTTAGAATTATCGCTACTGCTAGCACCAGACTTACCCTTCAATTGTTCTTCGTTAAGAGATTTAAATTATACTCATTCCAATTACAAGATCCAAAAGAACTCTGTATTGTTATTTATTATCACTACCTCCTCGTGTCAGGATTGGGTAATTTGCGTGTCTGCTGCCTTCCTTAGATGTGGTAGCTATTTCTCAGACTCCCTCTCCGATATCATGCTCTAACACCCTGTTACCTGTTACCACTATGGTAGGCCTCTATTCTACCATCGAAAGTTGATAGGGCAGAAATTTGAATGATTCATCATCAACATTAAAGTCATATGATTCGAAGAGTTATCATGAATTACCAAGGGAATCAATTGCCCGATATTAGTTTTTTATCTAATAAATACATCAAGGATCACAAGCAGTTTTATAATTTAAAGATAAATCAGTTTCAGCTAATTGTATTGAACAAATACATTCTGTTACACCTTCACCTATTAGTTCAAAGTGTACTCCATTCATTTGACTATTATTATCTTTATGAACATGTATCACTTTTGATAGTTCCTTTTTTTTTAAAAAGAAAAAGAGAAACAAGCAAATTAGTATAGTATGAGATTTAATTAAGATTAAACACATGAAATTGACACGTGAAATATTACCTCAATTATTGAATTAAAATGTCTAGTTTTTACACCAGTTAACGATTGTTTTGTGCTAACAAATAAAATCAAAGGTGCGTTAATGAAATAATTTCTGATGATCTAATTTGGAAATTTAGTTTAATAGCACTCAATTTTTATGCATCAGATCATACGCCCAAATGATGATATGTCCTGATTCCTTGACAGCTTGAATGTAAAAGGTAAATATTTTTCAACTTGATGAGCTCCATAACACGTAATTAAAGTAATTTTTCCAATTTTTTTATTAGGATTAACAATATCCAACAATTTTTGCAATTCATCAGGTTTCATGGATGGTCCAACTTTAATTCCAATAGGATTTTGAATTCCTCTAAAATATTCCACATGAGCTTCATTTAATTAGCGTGTACGATCACTGATCCATAAGAAATGAGTTCCAATATTGTACTATTTCTTTTCACCAGTTTCAGGATCAGATAATAATCTCGTTAAAGATTGTTCATAATCTAGTAATAATCCTTCGTATGATATAAACAAATCTATACTATTTAGTGAATTTAATATCTGTGAAAATGATGTATTTGTTCCAATTGTATATATGAAATTTAAAGAATTGGTTAAATGATCAACTATTGTTTGATATTCTTGTTGAGTTCTATTTGATCGAACATAATGTAAAGACCATTCTGATCCTTCCAGAAGTCAGGAATTTTAGCATGTATTAGCTCTAGAATTACCATGATTATCCAAGTAGTAATTGTACTATAAAATAAATTATAACTGATTTAATGAGCCATTCGCAGTTTCACCTGTATAAATGATATATTTAGACATAATTTTATTACTCACTTGTCTCGTAATATTTATTTTCTTAATTGTTTCAAACCCAACGGGACTATTATTTTTATCTTCGTTATTAAACCTAATAGTGACTGAGGCTTTATTGACACCAGCCTGACCCGTTTATGAATCAGGTCTTGCATATTATTTGCACGGAATGAATTATTTATTGACTTGATTAGGTAAATCTATAAATGATAACCGAATTATCTGCATATCTGATTATCTATGGATATAAGTTATCCACGAATTATCCACGGATTATCCATATAAAATTATTTATCTACGGATTATCTACGGATTATCCATACAAAATTATTTATCCATGAATACTATCCGAAGTAATAAAATGAGTATCTGCAATCCGTTATCCGTATGGATACAAAGATTATGGATACACATATCCAAACTCTAGTCTTGCAATATGAATTTTGCGAGTTTCCCAGAAATATATATCATGCGATACTATCTACAGTGATATGATAAACCCGTTTCTAAAATATCTACTCAACAAGAGTCTGGTAAAAATGATATAGACCAATTTGATGATACGACAGAGAGACAAAATTTTTGACTTAGGCAAATATCACAAAAAATTATACACTTCTTAAATTTTGGTAGATATAATGGAATTTTTGTAACTGGTGTTAATCCTGTATGGTTATTAATAGCAAATAACAATTTTTTGAGATTACATCCTATGAGTGTTAATGGTGAAATCAAATGTTTTACTCAGTTTTATAATATACATTGTAAATAAGGATTTCTTTATACTAATTGTAAGGTAAAGTATTCATTGATTTTTTTTAAGCATAATACTTCCACATTTAAAATAATATTTATATGACTTTTATTCAATATTTAGGATATTTTAAGATTATCTGAGTTACCATCTGACTTTTGATATAATATGGAATGGCCCATAAAGAAATTTCCTTTAAATTGAGCAGGTCATAACATCAAATATCATGCAGAAATGCAAGCTTATGCGTTGGCAACTTCCATTCCAGTTGAATTTATTTTAAGAGATGAGAATGGGAACCCTATTAATGATGTGGAATAAGGTAAGTTATTTATTAATAGTATGATCTTTTTTAATTTATTGAGCTATTAACTGATAGATTTTTGGATAAAAAGAAAGAGATCAATTATTGCTAGAAACTTTAAAATTCTTGTTAGAATTGATATCTTCAGTAACATGGAAAACAGTAGACAGATTCGCTAATTATTTTCTTATATCTATCTCAGTTGTTTTGATTGTTTGTTATTTGATTCCTATTATATATATACTGTAGCTATGGTTTTTTGGAAGATGAACAAATTCTTTATATTAAATGCATAAATCTTCAAATGAAATCTACATCCAGTGGACAAAAATCTTTTATTACTGTTGATACAGGATTTTTTCGAGGTGAGGATATAGGCATATGAGGAAATGTACATACTTTTTTTTTTAAAAAAAAATAATAAATAATTTTTTGACTAATTTTATACTTTAATTATTTACAGGTATATATATTTGAAATATTGAAGTTGTTCCTGAATCAGATAATTCGCAAACAAATTATAAGTATAAATTACTGTATCATGAAGAGATGAAAGGTTCTGTAATTGCAATTTTCAATATTAAGGGATACTTATTAACTTGTGTTAGACTAAAGGTAACAAAAAATTGATTTTGTCATTTATTCATTTCATTTATATCGAATCTCGTATTTATTATGTATTTATTTAATATCATAGATATTTATACGAACTTTCAAAGATAATGATAGACTAATTAGCATAATATTCATAGACATTCAAATTTATAGCAATAGCATTGTTTCAGTTAAAGACTATACATTGTTGGAAGATGTATACAAGAGTGTTTGATTTCTTGGATTTCAGGTAAGTTATTCAAAAAAATATAAATCTTTTTTGTTCCTGAAAGTTTATATTTCATCATAATAATTATACAGGAAGAACTAGCAAAATTAATATTGGTTAAAAATATCCACTTATTTCAATATGTCCTATATAGTAAGTATTTCATAAAATAATATTAATATTTCGAATAATGAATTAACTTTTAAATTCATCATTATAAGATGTTCAGTCTCTTGCAGGATAAAACTTATTCATCGTAATAATTTTCATCTTAGTGCACAAGTAAAAATAATGTTAAGCATGCAAAAATAAGAATTAGTAAGAAATTATCCTATTGAACAAGGAGTTTCATAATATTTGGAAGAAGACATTAGCGGAAATAAATTACTTTATTTGTGTGGTAAGTAAAATAAAAAAATTTAGTCCAAATTTCTTTCATAAATTTCATAATTTAAATTCCATTATAATTTAGAACTCTTGATGCTAGCATAATCTGATACCTGAGAGAATGTATAAATGATTACAACTTTACATTCTAAGATGGTGACTGGATTACAACATATTGTAAGTTTAAATCCCAAAGCTTTCAGGTACTTTGTTAATTTATATTTATCAACTTAATACACACTTTTATTATAATTAATGACATTCATATTCATTCATTTATTTTAATAAAAATTAGACTCCTTAATTCAAAACACAGAAATTGGTTATTAATCCAGCCAAATGGATTTTAGATGGTGATCTCCTATTTCAATTCCAAACCTTGCTATATATTATCAAAAAGAAATGACTAAACATATAGATACAATAGTGGAAAGGATTATAAATGATTTATTAGAAGTATAAGAATCTTGTGACTATTTCTAGAATTGAAATTTTATAATGTAAAATATAATTAATATATTAATAAAAATTAAGTTTCGTGATCATTTTTGGGTAAATTAGAAATCCTAAAGGCTTATACTATGTTTTTAGATATTAAAAAAAGATAAAACATATGTTCTAAGATAAATCCTGCGAAGGGTTAATTGGGAGTTGATTTCTTTAGTAGTGATTCTTTCTCTCTTCTATTATAATAAATTTTTTTAGATAGTTATTCAGAAGGTGAATTTTTTAGAGAATGGATTCTTATACTAATTATATATCTTCTTTTTTTAAGAGTAGATCTGTATATATTATTTAAATTTTTATTATGATTAATTATAATTAATATTTCACATTATTATCTTAAAAATTTGTAATTAATTTATATTTCAAGTTACGGTTAATTATAACTTATATTTTAAATTCACATGTTATAATTATTAAAAAATTTATATGATATTGCAACATAGTATTGCAACATTTTAATTATAGTATCCATCTTTACTTACAAGTCTTCTTTCTTAAACACGTGATACTAAAAAACATAAATATTGAATTTTAATAATTTTTCTTCAATTAAAATCAATTAGAAGGTTTAATTATACTAACCAGGTCTTTTCCAAAATGGGGTTTGAATTATTCCTCAAATACTTCTCCAACATGGGTCCACTTTCCCTTTGGGTCACCATCAGTGTACTTATCAAATAACTAAAGAATTAAAATTATTAAAATATTAATGTAAATATAATTAATATAAGATATTAATTCTTTTATTTACTAGTATTTTACTTACTTTACAATCTTTTACCATTTCCTTAAATTTTTCTCTCGCTGCAATCTATTGAATGCTATTGTAAATCTTTCTTGTATCATCGCTGCAATCTTGTTTCAAAAAGGTAACTTCAATCTTCTGAACCTTTTCAGTAATCATCATTTCTTTCTCTCCTTAAGTTAATTAAAAGCTGCATTTCTGTATTAGACTATCATGGCAATTTCTTTTGAATCTTTATAATAACCTATTCAATTGTTATAGGTATTTTTGTAATTTGGTATTTGTTATGAATAAAACTTGTTTATGTAAATATTGAACAATTAAAGAAAAAAAAACGTGATAAAACTTTCATTATATAAAATTGTATCAAACCATGTTAGCATTTAATGCATTCAATGAGTTGGTAAAATATCTAATTTTTATGTAAAATTCAAAGAAATGAGTTGGCAAAATATCTAAGTTTATGCAAAATTCAAAGAAATAAGTTGGCAAAATATCTAAATTTATGCAAAATTCCAAAAAATGATCTAATTTTTTAGCAATTTCAAAATTTACGTGATTTTTGATTGAAATTTTTGCAATTTTAAAATTTGCGTAATTTTCACAGTTTTGCAATTGAAATTTTGCCAATTTCAAATTTGAATTATAGAAATTAAATAAATTGAATCAACAAATTAATCACCACTGATTTAACACTGATTAATCCTAGGTTCATCACTAATTAACCCAATGTTCAACACTAATTAATCCCTCTAGAAATTTATTAAATATATGAAAGTTTTTTTCAAATATTTAAATTAATAATTTAAACTTTATTAAAATTTTACAATGTAACATTTCCTTTAATAATAATAAAGGAAAAAAATTTGCTATATCTAAAGATGGTAGCCTTTATGGATATGTTACAACATACCACTGTTATAACATATGTTGCAATATAGTTGCAACATTTGAAAAAATTTATTAATTTGTTACAACATGTATTAATTTGTTGGTTGGTTGCAACATTTATTTGATTGGAAAAATATCGTTTCATCAAATGATAAACAAATTGTTTAATTGGAACGATTAAAAGATCATTCCATCGAACGATAAATGAATCATTCGATTTGAAATGATTAAAATATCGTTCTATCGAATGATAAATGAATCGTTTGATAGAACGATTTAAAATATCATCCATCAAATGATAAACAAATTGCTCAATTTGAAATGATTAAAAGATCGTTCTATCAAACGATAAATGAACCGTTCGATTGGAACGATTAAAATATCATTCCATCAAATAATAAATGAATTGTTCGATTTAGAACGATTAAAATATCGTTTCATCAAATGATAAATGAATCGTTCGATTTGAAACGATTAAAAAATCATTCCATCGAACGATAAATGAATCGTTCAATTTGGAATAATTAAAAGATAGTTCTATCGAACAATAAATGAATCGTTCGATTTTGAACGATTAAAATATCGTTCCATCGAACGATTTAAGCATCGTTTGAAGAAACGATCATAAATATCATTCCAATCGAATGATTTAAGCATCGTTTGATGGAACGATCATAAATATCATTCCAATCGAACGATTTAAGCATCGTTCAATTAAAATGATCAAAATATCATTCCAATCAAACGATTTAAGCATCATTTGATGAAATGATCAAAATATCATTCCAATCGAACGATTTAAGCATCGTTTGATGGAACGATCATAAATATTGTTCCAATCGAATGATTTAAGCATCGTTTGATGGAACGATCATAAATATCGTTTCAATCGAACGATTTAAGCATCATTTGATGGAACGATCATAAAAATCGTTCCATCAAATGATAAATGAATCGTTCGATTTGAAATGATTAAAATATCGTTCCATCGAATGATTTAAGCATCGTTTAATGGAACAATCATAAATATTGTTCCAATCGAATGATTTAAGCATCGTTTGATAGAATGATCATAAATATCATTCCATCAAATGATTTAAGCATCGTTTGATGGAATGATCATAAATATCATTCTAATTGAACGATTTAAGTATCGTTTGATGGAATGATCTAAAATATCATTCCATCGAACGATAAATGAATCGTTCAATTTGGAATGATTAAAATATCATTCCATCGAACAATTTAAGCATCGTTTGATGGAACGATCATAAATATCGTTCCTATTGAACGATAAATGAATCGTTTGATGGAATGATCTAAAATATCATTCCATCAAATGATAAATGAATTGTCTGATGGAATGATCTAAAATATCATTCCATCAAATGATAAATGAATCGTCCGATTGGAATGATCCAAAATATCGTTCCATCAAATAATAAATGAATCGTTTGATTGAATCATTTGATTAGAATGAACTCATCAACTAAATCATAATTAAATCATAAACTTTAATCATAAATCAAATAATTATATATATTATAACAAATTTCATCATAGTTGATCATAGAATTAGTCACAAATTAATTATATAATCAATTAAACAATTCAAATTTTATCATAAATTTAATCACAATTTAATCACAACTTTATTATAAATTTAATTGATTTTTCTTTTTCGATACATGTAGAATTTAATTTTCTTTAAAAAAATTAAAAAAATTTTATTTTTAAAATAAAAATTTAATAAGTTTTACTAGTAACAAAAATCTCTTTGAATTTTATAAAAAACACACAAAATTTGACTTTTAATTACCATCCCCACCCCCAACCATCACCCTTACACAGCAATGTTTTTTATATAAGCATTTTATTACCTGATCACGTAAACAATCCTGATCATAAAAACAATCTGATCTTGATACCTCACTGATCGCGTAAACAACCTAATCTTGAAAACAATTTAATTGTACTACCTTACTGATCATATAAACAATTCTAAACACGTAAACAAAATAACAAATAAAATTCATAAATCATAATTTATTTAATCATGTCATATTGATATCTTAATTTCATATCTTAATTACATATCTTAATTACATATCTTAATTACATATCTTAATTACATATCTTAATTACATATCTTAATTACATATAAAAAAAAATCTATCATATAGTATTATCCTTATTATAGGATACTATTAACCAACTCCTCTATATCGAAATCCTCATCAATTTCATCATTATTTCTATTGATATCTATTCTATTCTCAAAATTTGAAACATCTACATATTCAATCACAACAATCAGTTCTAAATTAAATAATGTAGATATATTTAATTCTTCTTTATCAATATTATCATTTAATATTTCTGGTTTATTTAAGTTGGATAAAATGATTGCTTCGTTATTTTCAACTGATTCTTTATATGTTTCACTTAACGATTCTTGTACTAATTCTATAATACTGTTTTCTGATATATTCAGTTGATAATATTGTAATTCATCTTTAATATTTATAATATAATATCTATGAATCTTTGATAAAGATTCAATTGTGGTAATTGATATTCTTGTTCTTCTTTTTCCATACATCCATCCAATTGTTGACCAAATTCTTTCACAATTCGCAGCATTAGGAGTAATTGAAAAAATTTTAATTGCAAGAGTTTGAAGATGATTATAATGAGAAAAACATGTATTCCACCATTTTAATGGTGTATCATTATCTTTGATATAAGGTGCATTATATGGAGGTTCCTTCAATTTGTAATCTCTTAGTTGGGAGACCAATTCAAAACATGATTTTTTATTATTTCCAAATCCTTTCCAAATATTTCCAGCCAATATAACGATTTCATTAAATCGTTTATCAGGTATACCAGCACCTAATTATAAAAATTAATTAATTAATTAATATTAAACTATAATATTATAAACGATAGAATTATTATTTCATATT
>CAMKVN010001403.1:0-18759 GCA_946474995.1 Funneliformis geosporum | reverse complement strand
AATCAAATCAAATATTTGAATACTTGATTTGAATTTGATCGAATCGAATCAAACATTGATTTGGATTTGATCAAATAGATTATTCTTTGATTTGAATTTGATCAAATAAATTATTCTTTGATTTGAATTTGATCAAATCAAATAAAATATAAATTGTAATTTGTATTTGATTTGATTTTCAAATCAAATATTCAAATATCAAATCGAATTACGGAACCCTAGTAGGGCTATTAAATTTAAAACATCTGGTAAGGTAGCCATATTTTCTGGAGGAAATATTTGTAAATTCAAAATAATTTGTCTTGAATTTATTTCTTGAGCTTTCCATTTTTGATATCGGCTAAATACACAGATTCTATTGAATTCTGCTAAGTCAACCTCAGCTTTATGCCTTCAATTTATTAACCGAAGGGCTACCTTTTCTTGCAATAATATATAGTTATGTCTTTCTGATCTCTGAGTCCTAAGTCATAACACCTGATGCTATCTGCTTCATTATTTAAAGCTTGTGTTAACATTTGTTTATCATTCTGTGATTTAGCTCAGACTTCTTGCAATTGTTGTCCTAAATTTCTGGCTTGTCAAACACTTTGTTCAACTACCATATTCTGATCTTGCCAATATCTTTGAACTAAATAGATATAAGTAATAATATTAGCCAAACATATACCAACATTATCAAATTACCCTCTTATATCATCTAAAAGAATAATTTCTATATTATTCAAATGTATTTAAATTTTTGCTAAAAAAGCTGAAGCCTCAAATCACCTATCTAAAATAGCTCATATTATATACTCCATATTTAATATTTCTTTATTATTTGAAATTTTTTTCTAACTTAAACCAATTATTTCATAAATACAGGTCTTAAATTGCTCAATCTTATCTTTTAGCCTTAAAATATTGATATCTTGAATAGTACTAGTATTACCTTTATGTCTTAAATCCTGCAATGCTTTTTGAAGATGCTGTTTAAGAGATTTTATCTCAGTCTTAAGAGATACTATTTCATCTTCATAAACTAAGATTGTAGAATTTTGTTGTGATATAGTTTTATAGCATACATATAGCTTCTTGTTAAGAAAGAGTCTTAAGCTTTTTATTGAAAATATTATTTGAGATTATTTCATCTGCTAATTCTTTGCGCAACTCTTTATTAGTACAGTGAACTCTTGATATAACGAATTCTAGGATCTGGATATCAACTTCATTATAAGCTTATAACGAATTTTTTAAAGAATTTAATTGGCTAGTTCACTATAGTAAAGGTAATTTTAATATATTTGATTTAAAAATTCGCTATATCAAGGGTTCGCTATATCAAGGTTTGACTGTATCAAGAAATTCTATATAAGCCTATTCTCTTTCCTCAGTCATAGACCTTCAGAAGAATAAGTTCACAAAGAAACCTAATCTAGATATTTTAAATATTAATGTATTAATTTTGGTCTTTTTTTCAAATGAATATGAGAAAAAAAAAATGTTGATTCCTATTATACAAATAGATTTGTGTTAGAAATTTAAATATATCTATTGATTTGCAAAAGATTTATTACTAGCCTTTAGGCTATCAGAGGACTGTAAAAAATTGTATAAAGCTTTTGGGTTTAATTTATCTTAAATGAAGTGTGTGATTGGCTTAAGAGACAAGCTGTATATCAGATTCGCTCTAGAAATATTCCAAATACATCTTTCATTAATATTACTATACCTATGAGAGTTATTCAAGCTGACTTATGCTATATGTCTTATGATCAAATTGAAAATAAAATTTATAAATTTGCACTTAATTATGCAGATATTGCTACTTGTACAATCCCTTAACTAAACACCAAAAATGTCTGCTTACTTGGCCTAGAAAAGATTTTATAGTGGATAGGGGTGTTGAATTTCAGGGTAATATTATTAGATTAATAAATAAATATGGTATCAATATTCTAATAGCTAATTCTAAAAAAAGTATGGGTATTGTTGAAAGGTTTAATAAGACATTACAAGAATAATCATCTATTATTCAAGATGCTGTTGATATGAGATTACCTATATCAGAACGTTGTTGAGCTTGGGTTAAAAACCTTACAATTTTTCTTGAGAATCTTAATAATTCTGTGACTCGTCTTCTAGATATTTCTCCTACTAATACATGAAAACTGAAACATATTTATACAAAGTCTTCTAAGCTTTGAAATAAGCCTATAGGATTTGATGAAAAGCAATTAACTTATGATATTTTTGTATGATATTTACTTAAATCGAAGGTGGAAGAAAACGTGCTGGAGATATGAATTGGTTTTCTTAAATCTATCATATCTGTGAATCTTTAATGCAAAAAATCAGCTGGTCTTATACTGGCTAGAAGATGATGAAGGTAATAGCCTAAAAAGATCTTTTATAAGAGAAAGATTGATAGTTATTAAAGAAGCTTAGTTACCACTTTGATAGGTATTTAGTAATTAAGAACGTTTTCTGTCTCTTCATCAACTTGTGTTTCAGTAAAGAAATGATCTTTAGCTAATTTATAGTATAATTTATATAGATCTATTACAACATTAAGAATTTTCAGATCTTTTTTATACCAAGATTTATAGTCATTCATAATACTATGATATTTATCCTTATCCAGAAATAATCTTTTTGTATTTTCTAGAATATATGTATTAGAATCTTCTGCCTAGCATAATTTTTTTACCTGCTCTTTATAGTTTTGCATGAATTTGCTATCCTTTGGCTTTCTATAAAATATTTCTGCTTTGATTACATTTATTAATGCCTGTTTAACTTTCTGAAAGGTGGGCTTTACTTCAGGTAATTGAATTTGTGTACTCATAGTGAAAGTATATATTTTCTGTTATTTGTATTAATATAACAGAAACTTTTATTTAAAATAAAATATTTATTATTATTATTACTATGTTTGACGAATATTCTTGCAACTATTTACTTCAAACTAGTGACATCTGTGAACGTACCTGTCAATGATCTATAGGGTGTCATGAACACTAGAAAGTCAGGAAGTGTCTTCCTTATAAGGTTTATGATAAGCCGACTAGCTCTGAGCCTAACCTTTGTAGAAAATATGCTAGTGGTTATTATATGACCCAGTATATTAATAGGTTTTGGAATAGAGCTTTTGATACATTTTAAAAGATATATTAGGCTTAACTACTTTGAAAATTTTATATTTTACCCAAATTTTTTTACATCTTACCTGAATTTTTGGTATAACTTTTGTCTTAGGGTTTGTGAATATAAATTAACTTTAGAATAGTTTCCTATATATCATGAAATTATTGGTATGCTATAATATGATCTGTTACTTTTTGCTTTTCTTAAATATATATGAAAATTTTACACCTAAACCAAAAAATTTACAGTTTGCCTGAATTTTTTTACACCTAAAGTGAGACTTAGCAACCCTAGCTTTGTGTAAAGAAAATAGCTTTAGAATAATTTACTGTATATTGAGAAATTATTATTAGTATAATAGAATTTGATTTAGAGCTTTTAGACTTTCTTGCACATATTCAAAAATTTACACCTATCCTTTGCAATAGGTGTAAATTTTTAGTATTACTAGCTGATAATGAATCAACTTTAGAATTAATTCTAGGATATTATGAAATATGGTATGCATTTTAGGCTTGCATAGTTAGGCCTAACTCAAATCGTGTCACTTTGTTCTTTGATTTTTAATGGCCCTTCCAGAGCAAGCAGAATAGCATAAAAGTTATTATTCATATTAGGTTTGCAATGTTAGGCCTAGCTCAAATCGCATCACTTCATTCCTTAATTTTTGATGGGTTTTCCAAAGGCAAACAGAATAGTAAAATTTTTTTAATATATTATTTGGGATTAAAATTATGCTAGAATAGTTATATCAAATAGTATAATTCTTGATATCAGATAAGCTAATTTCTAGCCAAGTTCGATATTAACATTTTTTAGATATCTGAATTTAAGCCCAGCTTGATTTTAATCTTAAATTCACTATTGAATTCTCAATGTGCTTTCTGATATTGTATAGTGATTAGAAGATTAAAAAAGATTCTATGAAATTTGTATATCAGGAATGACGTGAGGAAATGCTCAAACATTAATATACACTATCTTGGAATTTTATTCCTAAACTCTCATTTTTGCCCTACTTATTGGAGTATTGAAGAAATAGGTGATGTTGAAAAACAGAAGCTTTTATTTTTCTGTTAGAAACCTCTATAAATCCAATTATTTCATAATTTAATAAAAATAAAAAAAATAATTATTATGTTAATATTATTCAAATGGACCAATCACAGATATAATAACTATCACGTAACTCTACTCTACTTTAGACGACCTCTAAAAAAGGAATAAGGACACTCTTACTAAAATTAGCCATATTATACATATATAATCTCATAGGAAGACTTTCTTCTAATTAGTTGAAAAAATTAATCATCATTTCTATAATAAGTACGATTGACAAAAACTATCCAATAATAAAACAATTAAATATATAGCAATTATAGTTGTACAATCTGCAACAAGATAAGAAAGAGAATTCCAACATATAGAGAACATACATAGAACCAATAAAATTACAAATAATATAATAATATAATAACTAATTATGAAAATTCTGATATAGATGTTTATTTTATTATATATTTCATAAAAGTAACGAAAAGCAATGAAAGGCAAATATTAAAATGTAATAAATTATTGGTTTTATCTTTTCATATATTCAGAAAGTATACAGATTTCTTTATTTTTTAATATAAATTTGTAACTCTTTACTAAAAATTTTTAAAACAAGTTCTTTAATAATATAAGGAACTTTAAGCTTTGTATTATAGAAATGCCACCTATAAGCAAACTCTTTTAAAACTGAGATTATTTTGGATTATTTTTGCAGGCAGTTAGTTAGCATTTCAAAGAAGCAACGGTAAGATTATTTTTTACTTAATGTAGCTCCATTATCTGAAAAAGTATTTTAAACTGTATAAATAATAACTGATTTAAATTGATCTGCAATAGCTAATTATATGAAAGTCTTCTAATGATATAATATCACATAATCAGGAAAGTTTCTTAAATATTACCAGTCACGTGGAAGTAGAAATTTACCTATAAACTTTACGCATGTCAGAAATGTATGCCAAGTCAATAGCATAGCAACCGCGTCTCAACCACACACTGTTACGTGACTATAATGCCAGCTATAATGCCAGCCTAAAATTAAGCAGCCAAAATCATTATACTTGATTGTACTGTAACAAATAGTAAACAAATATATATTGCGTTAGCCTGATTGTTAATTAATATATGCCATTCATTTTATCTGACCTTTTTCCTACACACTCTCTTTCAAATATTTCATATTTTTAACGAAATATTTAAGAGCTTTAAATCAAGTCTCAAAAATACTTTCTTTAAAATACTTCTTTTGATGTACTTTATATGTTAATTAATTATATAAGCAAATCAAGTTATACAGCATAGAAGTCGATAATACTATAGCACAGGTAGTTATTTATTTTTGGAATATATTCTGTTAAAAAAAAGATAAAGTAGTTATTATTTGTATAGAAATTTTTATCTTTATTAATTTGTTAAATAGCTAAATAGTACATTTTTTCACTTATTGTTATATACCATTGTATATTTATTTTTATCTTCATAATTTGTTAAATAGAGTTTATTCATTATTGTATATTTGTTAATTAATAAATTATTGATTATCGGTATATAGTATTTCTAACTTCACTTATTGTATAGTATTTATTTTTATCATTTTAAGCGTCTTATTTTCATAATTTGTGCATTTATTTATAATTATTAATAAATAAAAAACTGATTTTTAGATTTTTCTTGAAGTTCTCTACCTGAACCTTTAAAACCAATACTTCCTCAACACTATATATATATAATCGAAAAATTTAATGAATTATCATCTTATCAAACAGCAAAGAACTTTTCAATAATATAATTTGAGCTAGACACATTTGTAGATGTTAATGACAAAGAGAAAGCATTCAAATGGATTGCTATATTTAAATCTCATTCAAAAATAACAATGCCGCAGACAAAAGGTTATGGAATAAAGGGAAATATGTGCTTTTTCAGGAGAAACGCTATTGCATTCATAGTAATGAAGTAAAGAAAAAGCAAGTTAATTGTGAGACAAAGCATCTACATTCATCTTGTGCTCAAAATACAAATTGCACTGCATCTATTCACTTTCGACTAGAAAATTGGCGAATAGAATCATTGAGTCATCCATTTGAAATAAACAAAATTTACCTACAATCACATAATTAATTCTGAAGCTCTTAGTTTTTGGCATGTTAAGAAAGAGATCTGTGAAAAATACTTGGAATTGTTTAAAGATAGGCATTCCTTACATTAGCATTATTTACTTATGATGATGAACTTCATCTTAGTGTAGATGCGCAAGAATTAGTGGAGTTACTCGCAAATAAATCAAGCAATCCAGATTATGATTATATCTTAAAACTCTTTCAACAAAATCGTAAAACTGTACTTGGTAATGGAAAATTAATATTTGAACGGTTGGCTGAAGTTGTCAATGAATATAATGCTTTAAGACAGGGAAAGGCAGCTATGCAGAAATATGATTCAAGTATTAGGAAGTCATACATACTTTGCATTGTAACCAATTTGATGTGCTAGATACACGAAAAAATTCCACAAGCAGGTAAGTTGCATTTTTACAATTGTTATTTGTTTGACTTTATTAAATTACTGTTTTAATGAAAATATTTTTCTTAATACTTTTATAGGCGAAATATGTTATATGAACGCATCAGCTTCCTTCGAACCCTTAACATATCAAATACATTGTTCTATACCAGTTATGTAGTAGGAGCTCTTCTGATTGCACTATTCGTTCCTTTAGACGAACTTGAAATTACATTAGAAAAAGCCATCAATTTATTAAAAATTATTCTTCTGTTGCATGCATTCTTTGACGTGGTTCACAAGTCAGACTGATGGTTTTTATAACTGATGATTCTAGCGTGAAATGCAATGCACTGGAGCTGTATTGGTCACAGGAGATTTAACTCCTATATACATTTCATATTTTGCAAGCATTTTGGCCTTGACTTTATGATTTGAAACACCACATTAATAAGAAGGATCGGACAATAATTATAGAAAAAATAAAACAAATTCTCTATGTGTTATCAATTTCAGCAATAGAAATGCATTATAATGAGTTTAAACAAGGCTTTTATTATTCTTACCTTCTGTTAAAAGCATTTGGAGCCTTTGTGGAGGCATCATCATTTTTGGGCGCATTCTTTCCATTCAGGGTTACTCATTCATGGTAACAATACAAATAATTACGTCGAATGAAGCTTTTATACATTGAAAGATATTATTTTCTTAAGGTATTTATTCAGAATTAGCATTATTTATTTATTATTCAATTATTGAAATCTTTATGAAATTTATAGGATGCAAGCATATAACTCAGTTCAAGTTTTCCAATTTGTAATAGCAAATATAAAAAGGTTTTACAAATGGCGTTTACTTGGCTTTTTATATAGACATTCCAGTCATTTACGAATTGGGAAACAATTCTTTTATCCCAGATGGGAAACTGTAGATGCAAATTCCATTTAATGAAAAAGTTTGGAGAACGAGTATTTGATATCAAGCACTAAATAGAACACTTCCCTTGTTTACATAGTGAATAGTGACTTAGGAATTTGTACCTATCCTGTTGGAATATCAAGTGCTTCTTGTAAGCATCAAGGGACTGTTGCAATTAAGTTTCATATTGTAAATTTTAACTTTTTGCCATTTCTAACACCTGATAATTATATGTTTTTTACATATATTGCATTTGGTAAAATAGCATTTATAGCATATTTTTAATTAATATACAAAAATTAACTTTATTTTTTTTCTTTAGGATATGTCACAAAAGATTGATCTTTTTATGCATTATTACATTCTGAACCTGCTTCACAGGATCAAGATGCATCAGAATGTATAGAACTTTCTTTAAAGGATTGGAGAAGTTTAGGAACAAAACAAACAAAAGGAGTAGTAAATAGCGAATATAGGTTTATTAATTTAATAATATTACCAATTATATTTTATTAACAATTTTTTAAATAAAAACTTTGTTCTATCTTATAAAGAACTGAATAATAAGGTTGAAGAAATCGATAACTCCAAATTTATGCTCTTCTTAGAAAAGATTAAGGAAGATTACCTAAACTCCAATTTGCAATTACGTACTGCATTAGATAAATTTATAAACTGGTACCAAATAGCAAAATCAGTGTCTATCCCTCGCTTGACAGCGATCGTAAAAGAAAACTACCTACTATCAAAAATAAGGAAAATTTGGATCCTCAGACTATTCCTAATCGAAAAACAAAAAAAAACAGGCAAAAAGGCACAAGTCTAAGCAAAAATATAGGAAAAAATCAACTGAATTGAGGCAAGGTATTTGCGTTAGCATTTATAATATTTTCGTATATATAAATTTTTTTTAACATTTTTCAATAAAAATTTATTTATGTTACAGTTTACAATTAGCTTATATAAAATGCGTCTTTTTTTAAATTTTTTTAAGGTCACTAATGGACGAAATGAAGAGAACGTATCACACATAGGATTTTCAGAATGGAAGTCAAGATATTACTTCTACACCTGAGTACAATTAATATTTTAAATTTTAAAATAATTTGATAATATGGTATAAAGAACATTTATACATATAGTTTTTAATAAAAAAAAAAAAAAAAAAAAGATGCGAAGAACGTTTATTCAAAATATTTTTATAATTTTTCTTTCATTTTACAAAATTTTTTTAATGAAATTAACGCGATATACTGTTTACTACGGTACAGTCAAGTACAATGACTTCGGCCGCTTAATTTTGGGCTGGCACTACGGCCGGCATTATAGTCACGTGACAGTGTGTGGCTGAGGCGCGGTTTCTGCGCCACTGACTTAGCACACATTTCTGACATGCTTTTTGATTTGCCAGCACGCCCCATATCAGATCGATCTTTCTGCCAATGTGAAAATTTTGATAATTGGTCAGATGTACAAATAAAATTTTCTGATTAAATATCCTCTTTTTTTTATACAAAAACGTATTCCTGACAAACAAGGAAGAATTACAAAATGAAGGAAAATGCGAAGATTTTCCGTTGCATTCCTCCTTCAGCTAATTGGTTCTCCTATAATACCGCTTCATTATCTGCAGAGGCAAATTTATTTGCATATGCTGCTGCTACTACTGTATTTCTGCTTAATGCAGAGACCTTGCAGTATGTTGGATATTTATCGGGACATTCTGATAAAATAAACGCGCTGGATACAGCTGGCACTTTGTGTGTTAGTGGAAGTTCTGATAAAACTGTAAGGTGCTGGGATATGGAGAGCCAAAAACAAGTCGCGTCTCTGACTTCTTTTAAGGTATCTTGACATAATTATTTCGAAGGCTACGTAAAATTAATTATACGATATTAATGCGACTGATTTTCCAATTCACATTAGAGCGACATACTAGCTGTTGCATGGACTACAGATAACCAATTAATTGTATCAGGTATGATTTCAATATGCTTTTATACATGTCATTTGAATTCATTCTGTCGCGTTTTAACGCGTAAGTTTATATATTAGGTGATAAACTTGGAGATTTAACTATTTGGAATCCTAATAATAATAAATTCAACAAATGTTATTTCATACAATCGCCTGTCGATTGTATCGCCGCATCACCAACTCATCATAGATTGGTTGCATTTGCGTAAGTTCTCTGCTCTACATGCATATATTGAATATATCTTATTTTTAATTTGAATATTTTTTATTAGAAATTTATATTGCCTAATGTTATTTTAGCTTTCATAATGGAGCAATCCTTATTGTAAATATTGATTCATATCTGAATGGTCATATTATTCGCCGCTTAAATGGGCACGATCTTGATATTCAAAGTTTATGTTGGGAACCAAGTAATTATCAATTTCTCACATTCAAATATTTTAACTATTTATTTAATTATAACAAAAAAATTTTTTAACAAATTTGACTAGAAAATGACGTAACATCCGAATTTACACATTTGGTCTCTGGTTCTAGAGATAAAACAGTACGCATTTGGAATGTTGAAGAGGAAAAGCTTACAAGAACGATCACTATGCCAGGTCCTTCGCCTCACTTGACAGATCAGCAAAAAATAAGACTATTCATGTCTACTGTATGGTTTCCTGGAAAGAATTGGCTGGTTTCGGCTTCATATATGTAAATATAATTATACTCTGTATTTTATTTGTTCATTCATATGCTTACTATTTTCCAAATTTGATATCTTGTACAACATTAGGGGAGATGTATATTTATGGGACCTTGATACTTTTCCAGCAAGGTTCCAAAAATTCAGTATCCATAATCGTCCTATTTTCACAATGCAATTTTTTCCTTGTGGCACGAAAATGATCACAACTTCAATGGACCGGCAGGTATTTCGTGCAAATATAGTTTTAAATGTCCTTTTAAGTCATTTATTAATTTAATATTTATTAATTATCAAGATAATAATATGGGATATTATCGAAAGAAAACCCATAATTATTGCTATTACAAATTCTCAAACTATTAGTGACTTGGCCATTTCTCCCATGGACCCATATAAATTATCGATTGGAGGTGGAGACACTTCAGTTAAAATATGGAAATTCTCAAGCCCTCAAAATCCATATGATATTTCCTTATATTATAAGGGTCTTAAAAATAAAATATCAAGCGTAAATATTATCTGATTAGAAAGTTTTATATATATATATATATTTATTTATTTATTTATAATAACTAATTAATTATTTATCAATTCATTGCTTATTAAGTTAAAATATCACCCAACCAAAGAGGGAATGTTTGCTTATGGTACCGATATGGGTGCAATTGGTTGGTTTGATGAATTCCAAAGTGATAAGAATTTTAAAACTTTTGCCTCTTATCATAACAACAAAGTTTATGCTATTCAATGGAGTATGCCAGATTGGTTAGAATTGCCAGTAAAAGAAAAACCAGAGAAGGATAATATGTTTGTTCTTAGTTGTGGGGGCGATGGTCAAATATTACTAAGTGATATCTCAAGACCGAACTCACCATCTTTATCCGTCAATAATATGATTATAGAAGTAAATACAGATTGGATACAATTCCTAAAGGTAAATATAGAAATTCTTATTAGAGATTTGTTTCGAATATTTATACATTACGTTATATTTTCGTAGAATAAATCCGGATATTTACCAAAACGAAGTGAAATTGCAGTACACCCTACTGGCAAATATCTCGCTGTTGGTAACGTTGATGGAAAATTAGAAATTTATGAATTGCCTTCATTAAAAATAATATACCATAATGTTAGACATCGCGCCATTATTAATAAACTTACATGGTGTCCTCTAGGTTCGTTTGAAATTAATTATGTTTAGATACTTATTTATTAGAATAACTTATATCATGATTCTTTAGATTCTGAAGGAAACTCTTTTCTACTTGCATCTGGATCAGACGATACATTAATTACAATCCATGACTTAAGTGACCCGGAGAAGCTCGCTCCCACAGGTAATTTTTGTTATCTTGTGTTGAGCTAATTTGATCAATTGAAGTACTAAATATTTTTGATTTTAGTTTATATTCCATCATCATCTTGTAAGCAAACTCTTCAAATGCATAAAAGGGGAGTAACAGACATTTCATGGTGTCCAACTGATACTACCATGATCCTTTCTTCGTCATTTGATGGAACAGCTATTGTAACTAAATCAATTGAATTGTCTTATGGTTTTGAAATATACTTTTATGCTAAATGATTTTATTTATATTTACAAGGTATGGAATATATTAGATGGTTCCCCAATTTCTTTATTTTGTGGACATCAACCTCAAAATCGGGTATTTTGTACGGAATGGAGTTTGCATGATAAAGATTTAGTTTTTACTGCTGGAGATGATGCAATGTGTTTTGCTTGGAGGCCCAGTGAAAATCCATATAAACCAAAGAAAGGTAGTCACTTAATCTTTTTATTTATGTTCATATAAATGAAACCAAAACCAATTCATTTTTTTAATATTATTTGGATAGATTTTATAACAGAATCGGCGTCTCTGAATGAAAAATTATCACATCAGAAACAAGATGTTTTGTCGACAGAAATAGTGGAAATTCCTATAGTAAAAGATACTGTTACGAACGTAGAAATTAATCGTAAACCTGATAATCGGTCATCCAAAAAGATCAAAAAATTAAAAACTCTTCTTCCTATTAGTTCTATTCCTTCTCGGCGCAAGAGTCTTCAATATAAAATTTTTGAGCTTGCACATAAATTATATGGCGGTGAGTGGGAAAAGGCTATGAATTTATGGGAGGACAAGGAGCCGGGCAAGGAAAATACTGATGAATTTGGCCAACAAAAGTCTACGTTTGGTCAGCTCTTCTTTGGAGAAAAGTACACGGCAAGGAAAGCCATTTTAAAAGAAGGTATATAGTCATTGTATATTTTTTTTGGTTCGGTCGCTAATTATTAAAATAATTGGTATTATATTTTGGAAGTTGAGGCGCATAATGAAACAGGTGCTACTTTCAATTTGGGTGGCTTAGAAGCAACTCCTGCAATTCTATTGGATTTATGGTCCAGTAATTTCACTTCATTAGTTAAACGTACTGAAGATAGTGAGGAATTTTCCGGGCAAGACTGGATGATTCTTGCCCTTAGTCCTATTGGTAAGAATTACAAATTTCCCTTATTTTTATAAATATAATACGTTGGTTGAATCTTATTACATTAATTTGCAGCTGGACGAGATGTATGGTTATCTATGATGCACCGGCAGGCTCAAAAGCTTGTCGCAAAAAATGATCGTCACGGAGCTGTTATGTGTCTGATTGCGTGTGGAGAAATACATGAAGCAATTAATATTTATCGTAAAGCTGAGATGTTTCGGTAAGTCTATATAAATACAAAAATACAAAAATAATCAATTCGCACGATCTGTAGTAAAATGAATATATATTTTGTCTTTTAGTGAAGCTATTGCTCTAGCAAAACTGCGTCTTCCCGAAGATGAACCTACTTTTTCGGATTTATATAATTCATGGGCAATTCAATTAGAAAAGGAAGAGGCATATGAACAGGCTGCCTTATGGTAGATATATGAAATATTCTTTATCATTATTTTTTAATTACGCATAACCTGGTATAAGTATTTCGCCTTTATTGCTTTTATTTAATGATATTGTATATATTTTGGTTTCAGTCATCTAATAGCAAAAAAAGAAGATTCATTACATCACGTATTGAACACTTTAGCACGTCGAGGAGATCTTTCTTCGCTTCGTGCTTCTGCAAGTTTAGCATTAATGCTCGAAGATGATTCTACTGAAGAACGAACACGTCGATATTTCGAAAAAATAGAAGAAAAAAAGACATCAAATACTGAATTAAGCGAAGAGCACAAACTTTTGGAAGATGAAAGTGGTAATAAGAAAGCATTAAACCCCGATACTATAGATATTGAAATTTAATCATTAGGTTGTGAGAAATTCGATGCAATTTTTATACTTTTCATAAACATTATACATATTTTAACATTGCAATTATTTAACTTTGTGCACGTGACTATTACGAATTGACCAATAAAATTTCATCTTTTCTATTGGATCCTTAAAAAACGCGTCAACTATCGTATAAATTCGAAATAACGAAACCTTTTCCCCAATTATGTCTTTAAAAAGGAATGTTTCAACGCAAACCCTTCCTAATCACACAGTTGAACGTACTTCAACTTTATGTATATCGCCAAACTGTCTAAGAAAAGTGTCCGACACCACTCGAAAACCGACATTTAGCATGTTAAAAATAACGTGTGTTCAAAATATCGATTATAATTTACAACTTTTGCCTACATTATGCCACCTCAGCGAGGAAGACATGCAAAAAATGGATATTGTTTTGTCGGAGGGGAAACTTTACATCAATATATCCTTTTAACAAATGAACTTTTGAGGTTTATTTACGTTTTTGAAAATTATTTTTGACTATAAGATTCCAACAACACATTATTAATAGAATAGACGGCAAATTATCTACCCTTAATACGAAAAAAGAAAATATAATATTAAAGCGTCTATGTAGACTGGAGGTAGTTGTTATATTGAACATTTTGTAACTTGATTGTAAGACACGATTTGATGAAATGATAACAATTTCAGATATGGAGACAATTTGGATTCTCTCATATCGAACCAGAACCATTAACGAAGCCTCGACAATTCAACAAAAGTAAGTTTACTTTGTACAAAATATTTATATTCATACTTGATACTTGATGAAACTGGTTTTATTAGAATATCGGTTATACGCAACCGGGAGCTTGTGTTCCATCCCTTACAATTCTCTCGATCCAGTCAATCAGCTTCCAAGCGGAACACTAACTCAATTGACATTTACATTAAATTGGGTTACCATTAATGATGATATCCTTTTACATTAATCATTTCTTTTCCTAATACAACATAATAAATACGTATTTTCCGTATATTCCTTGACGATATTTCGTGTCACACACATAGCATTATTACGACAGAAACTTATGATGGCAAAGCAAGAATTACTATCCTTAGAAATCGCTGCGATTGATATGGCGTTTCTAAGTTTGATAAAAAACTTATTGTTAGAAAGGTATCCACTAATATTCTCATTTAATTTCCAAGAGGTAAGAATTATTTGTTTAATTACTGTTTATGTCCTCCGCATTTTACATGAATGATTTCTAATTATATGTGATATAGAAACTTCAATCTACAACCAAATATATCCCAACGATTTCAAAATCTATCACGCGTATTATCAAAAATAGTCCTAATGTTGAATTTCGGTCGCAAGCCATTGAACTCATCAAAGTATACCATTTTTTTTTAGTTTCCTTTATTAATATTATAGATTAGCATCATCATCAATAAGTATTTTTCTAGAAAACTCGTAAACATGTCAATTTATCTTTCTCGTTATATCGAGATATCAAAGAAGGTCCTGATTTAACATCAATCCAGACAAAGAATATTTTAGGAAATGGGTTATACACAATCGCTAGAGACACCAATGTGCCTGCTCCATTAGTTATAGAGGTGAGATAATTTTCTAGAGTTACTATTATACTTGTTATTTTTTGCAAAATATTTAATCTTTATATAGCACGTATCAAGTGATGAAGAGATATCGGACAACCGCATAATGTCACGAGACATTATTAAATCAGGAAAACCTGATTTGAATTATAATTCAAAGGATATTTGCGATGTATCTGAAGTCGATTTCGAAATGATTCTGAATGAAGAAGACGGAAAATTATTATTTGACACGGATGAAGGTCTGTTCATTGGAGAAAAGACATTTGATGTTGAAGATGAATCAATGTTTGAAAATGAGTGTGACAATAACCAAAATTTGGTTGAAGAAGAGTTTGAATATTCTTCAAGTTCCGAGAATTATGAAGATTTTTGGGATGAAGAGGAGATACAATTCCTTTTTGGAACCAGCAATTCGGCAAATGCAATTTCTATGGATTTAACTAATGATTATAAAATCGAGTCCTCCAAAAAAGAAATTTCACATGAAACATTTAATATAGTAGACGATGTTGATTTATTGGATTTTGGAACATTTGATGAAGTTATGCACGACGAGTATTTAAATTTAGATAATTCGGAGGGATCATCCTCACTCATCAAGCGATATGTTTCAAATAATTTGTTTCCACATTCACGGCCGAGAAGCCCTTTTAGAGACAAGACGATCACTTTACTTCAAGGGCAAGAGACGCGTGATTTCAAAAAAAATTTGCAAAAATCGATGTTATTTCAACAGGTTCCAATTGAGAAAAATCAAGGTTTAGAAGACACTTTTTTTGATCAGATGTTTGATGGATGGTCGTGAGTTCGTCGTATGAATTTGTAAATAAGCATGTTTTATAAATTATTTGAAAAAATTTGGTTCGTTTGATTGATATTGAATGGCACAAGTTAGAGACTTACAGCCATGACATGTGTTACTATTCGATTTACGGATATTTGATCCGATGGAGGTCTTCCGTAATAAATAATAATTCAATAATCACTTACAGGAAGTGATATGACGACAATTGATAACAAGTTTCAATCTACGGACACATGGGCGTCGGGTTGAATGAAGATAAGGAAGAATTAGAAATAAAAAGAGTAGCCCAAATTGTGATTGTGAATTTTATAAGGGGAACTGAGATAATATGAAACGATTATTTGATTTACTATTTATTATACCAGAAGACCAAATAATTAATTTATTATACATTATATTAATAAATTTCATAAATATTACTTTAAAATATCTACATTAAAATATTAACAAAGCAGAATCGGACGATTTTAATATATGTGAGGAATTAATTTACTAACCCTAGTTGAATATTCTAAATAATCAACACCAAAAGTTCTTAATAAACTAACTTCCTCTTTTCTTATCCTAAACCAATAAGTTAAAGAAATTACAATAAAAATAATTGAGGCGACCAAGTAATTTCCAGAAGATAAACCAAAACCATTCCATATTAATAGTTGACCCAAATAACCCGGATGTCTTATATGTCTATACGGACCTAAAAACAAAAAAAAATATTTTTTAAATGCTTTAAAAAAATATAATACATTCAACTTGTAAAATAAAATAAATACCTTCGGTGACAATGAATTGTCCTTCACCGATTCTAAGATTTCTAGAAAAAAATCTATTGATTCTCATGGCATACAATCTTAACCAAACGCCAAGAAATATTAAACAAACACCAAACCAAGCAACGAAAAATTTATTAGGATAATCTATTTCACCAATCCCATCGTCTCGATTTTGAGAAAATGCAAGTATGATCGCAGGAACACCAAAACAAAATAAATAAATTAAATAAATTAATAAAGAGGAGAATGATAATGAAGATTTTCGCATCAAAGAAGTAGATGATGAGTATTCATAAGTAGGATTAAAATCGTAATCGAATAAAAGAGAGTAATATGTTGAATCCGAGTTTGGACGTAAACATGTGTCGAATAGTAAATTTACTAATAGAAATACGTATGATAGGAATAATGGTATTTGATCTGATGATGGAATTAAGGACATTATATGTAATTTATTTGGGTTTCTTAAATTTTTGCACTGACAAACTTTACCCAACAAACAATCAAGGAAAATTAATTGTTGTTTATTTCAGGGTTTAAATAAATATTTTGAATGATCAGCAAGTACGTCATTTTAAGTCAACGACCAATCCGATTAACAAATCTAATATGTAAGATGATTTAATATTTATTTAAGAGATTCAAATAAGAAAGTTTTGATTTTCTCAAAAGAATTTCTAGAATAACAACGAACTGTATAGTATATATATTAGTTTTAAACTTACACTAAGCTTAACCCCGCGCCACATATGAGATTAAAAATAACTGGTGACAAATAGGATTTTCACACCCTAGAATTATATGAAACATATTTATAAATTTTTACTTTCTTTTTGGCATTCGTATGTTCGATTTATAGTTGCACTATTTCAAAATGACTCTAATTTATCAATAATTAATGTTAAATATTGATTTGTTTTGTGGAATTATTGTTATGTAATCACATACTAAAGTGATTTGTATCAGTATTAGATAGTCAAAGTTACTTTAATTATCCTTGGTTACCTATTTTTTAGCCATTGTAAAATGAATAGTTAAAAGAATTTGTAGGGTTTTAACAGTATATGTTCTCAAAAGTATCTAAAGAAATATGAATCAATTCAAATCGGAAGAATCTCTCAAAAAATTGATTGTAAAAGAATTTTCAACTTTATAACAGACTAATGGTAATTTATGAGATAAAAAAATTATAAAAATAAAAAATAAAAAGTAAATAACTAAAAACTAGTCTGTAGATTCCTATATTAATGACATTTTAGCTTATCTATTTATATAAAAAACTAACATATTATATCAATTATATCATATATATTATATAAAAACGTTTTCAGTAAAATCAAGTTATGAGACATAGTAAATCATATAATTTATAATGTAATTTTACTGGAAACGCTTTCATATATATATTATATTACAAAATTTTCATCTTTTATTTTATTTTAAGAATTTTCAGCCTATTTTATACTTTTATTTAAATATATAATAGGATACTTAATAATTATAGTTATTTTATTAATATTATTTAGGTTTGTTAAAGCAGAAATAATATACTAATTAATAATGATAATTATATTAGAAAAATCAGTAGTTTTGTTAATATTTAAATAAAAGGTTTAGATTTGCTTAATAATCAAAAAATTTAATATTTATTAAGAATGATAAATATTTCTCTAATAAAATAAAGCAATTTAATTTAATTTGAAAAATATTTAAAAGTAATTATTATTAAATATAAATTATTATTAAAGAAACGTTATATTATAAATTCAAAATTATGTTTTATTTAAATTAATAGGTTAAATATCATATTACAATATATAAAGCATATAATTTCAAAATATTATTTACTAATAATTCTAAAAATTTGATTATATTTTAGATTATAGTAGTGATACCTGACGAAATTACCTTTTATAATATGATGAAATTGACGAAACCAAAATGATGAAACTAGTTTTTTATTAATGACAAAATTATTTTACTTAATTGCCAAAATTATA
>CAMKVN010001402.1:0-18762 GCA_946474995.1 Funneliformis geosporum | reverse complement strand
TCTTATACATCTGTGTGATATTATATATCGTTGTCTGAGTGACATTATACATCTGAGTGATCTTATAAAACCTGAGTGATTGTATAAATCTTTGTGAATTAAGGTAACAGTTAGGCTTTCGTGACAACAACCGTCATTGTGAATCTTTGGAAATACATTAGTCTTAGTGAGTTACAATTAAATACGTTTGAGTGGAACTAATTATAAATCCAGGACATAGGAATAAATCAGTAAATTACTACGTACATTAAAAAGAAACAACTCTCGAACACCTCGTTTAACTGTAGCGATCCACCAAAATCACACGTTAACAATACATACTCCTTTCATCCCAAACATATTACCTGACAACTTTTGTTTAGATTTGAATATTCTAACTATAGAAAGTTTTTTTATTTCAACAGATTGCATCACTACTCTTAATTATAAATTTGATTTATTTTCTGAAAAACAATTAGAATTTTATACCAATGGTTCTCATTTTTTTTCACCTGCTCCTTTACAAACTCATATTAGTTCTGCCTTTTTATTAGTTCATGACACTTTAAATATTAGTTTTACTGCTGCTTTGCCTCCTCTTTGGGCCAATTCTACTAACGCTGAAATTTTTGCTCTCTTTATGACTCTTTTCATATGTTCTTTTGGATCTTTCGTTAAAATCCATACTGATAATCTTTCTATGATTCTTTCATATAATCACTTAATATGAAATAACGTTTGTGCATATTCCTCTTTGCTTTTCAAAACCCATTTTACATACACTGGTATTTTATTTTCAAGTTCATTGAATAAAAACAATTAACTCTCTCTTTGGTAAAAGTTAAAGTACATTCTGGAAATCCTTTCAATGAAAAGTAGACCGTTTGGCTAAATCTGTTCTTACTAATTCTCCTATTTCCCTTTCTTTTTTACGCATTCCTTATCTCTCTTTCATTTCTACTTTTCTATCATATCCTATTAACAAAGTAATTCGACCTTTTTTTAAAGACTTCATCAACTCTAAATCTTTCTGTGACTTTTATAATCTCCAAAGAAATAATGATTATAAACAAAAACCTGTTAATTGGCTCTGCACTTTTAAACTCATTAATTACGACTCAAACAATCAAACTTCTTATAAAGAATCATACTACCATAAACGACGATACTAACTCCTATTGGAATAATTACATACTGTGAAATTTCTTAAGCTCACTTTACCCGATCTTTATGACTTTTCTTAGAAATGCTGTCGCTGTAATATCACAGTTGAAACCTTCACATATATCTGGACCTGCTCAGAGGTTCAACCCACTATCATCAATATCATCGCTAGTAGTATCCAAACCCTCAAAAATTATCTTTTTATCCACACTTCTTCTAATAAATAGTTACCTGAACTTCAACAAATTTTCGACCCATCTCATCCTTACTGGTCCTTCTTTCAACCATCAAATTCCTCATTCACCCTTATCGATTTTATCAAAGGAATTATACCTTTCCAATTTTATCTTCTCATTAATAATGTCACCAAATACCAAACCAAAACTTTTACTATTTTTTCTGCTTTTTATGATCATCTTATTGAACAATCTATCACCTTAATATGGAAACCCAGATGTGCTTTAACGATTGAAAAGGAGTTATCCTTTAACATCACCAATAATAAAAAGAGAATAAAATCATGTAGCTCTAAACAGACTCCCACACCACACCCATCTCCCAATAATGAAAATAATTTAAATCATTTACAAACTTTTGCTAATTCTTTTATTCATAGCAGATCTTAGACTCTTTTTAACGTAGTAAAAACTAGTTGTCTCAAATGATTTTCCCTATTGTCATGTGTTAACATTTCTTTTTTCTGTAGTTGATATTGAGCATGACAAGACAACCAGTTGATTTAGTTGGAGTTGATTCATTCCTTCGAGAAAGACTAAGCAGTTTTTATTTTTTTTTTTTACTTTTGTATCCTCTTCTAGGATTTTCTTTTTATTTTGTAATTTGAATTTGAATTTTTAATAAATAAAAGCTTCACTGCGTCTTAAAAAAAAATATTAATCAATTATTAACCCAAACAACTAAAAACAAACGAAAAAGATCTACAAAAAGAAAAATAATACCTGTTACTCGCTCGACTCTAAAACAAAAACAAAACCAACGAACTAATAATAAAAACAAATAAAATAACTTTACTAATGAAAGTGTAACCCCTAATTCTTTTTTCCAAACTTTAGAAAATAACGAAGATATCTCTACTTCTAAAAAACAAAAAACTTCTCTTCTACTAAACGATCATAATATCAACATAACTCTTCATAACATTATCGAAAACATAGTGCTTGGCAATGACTTTCTTCCTACTATGACTCCAACACTTCCAAACAACTCTTCTAAAACTTTGCCACTAGCTGATATGGATGTTGACACATCCTTTAACCCCATTATTAACTCCTCTTATATACCAACACCAAAACTCACTACAAACGACTCTATGTATATAAACTTTAATGAAGATAATATGTTTACAGATACTGGTTTTGACTATGTTTTATCTCCAATTGACAAAGGAAAACAGAAACAATCATGGTCTGATGAAGTTGAAGAAACTGCCAAACCACGTAATCAAGATACAAATGAAACTACCTTTAATATTATTACTGCCTTACGCATTTTTATGCGACTGATAATGCATCTGATATCAAGGAAAAATCTGTAGCTGAAAAGCGCACGTTTATCAACTTCTTATTCATTCATTTCAACAGTTTTCAAGGCTTAACCTACATTTCCAAACTCAGAAAATTCTGTCTATTTTGAATCGATAGACTCCTTAAAGCATGCTATTACAAAAACCAGGAAACACAGCATAATCCTATTTCACTATCATAGATCCTGCAGTGAAACAACAAAGACAAGATGTCGAAAAAGGTAGGACGATCAAAGTTTCTGACATACCCCTTTTCACCAAATCTAATATTATACAAAATTACTTTGCCAAATGCGAAAAAATTTCTCATTTCTCAATGATCATCAGGGGATCCTGGCAAATTGCTTTTATCGTTTTTGAGAACTCTGAATTCATTAAAACATTCTATGATCACATGTGGTCTGTATCCTTTTTAGAAAATTTTTTTGAGAGTTGACCCAATGAACCTCGACCCTGCACAAATTGCTCTCAAACAATAATACGAATTCAAACTAACTGATTTACCTTTTAACATAATCAAAGACAACTAATTGATTTTCTTCTTCACATCATGCTTCATTTCACATGACCAGCAATACTGTCTCTGACCCTATGTCTTTGTCAATTTCACTAATAATGATGATCTCATATTCACTGCCAATCAATCCCAAAAATTCAAAGGAAAAAGTTCTATACTGGATGGAACCTTCCAAGAAACACTGCAAAAGTTGTGGTACATCTGACCACGAATCCAAGAATTATACAAATCAAAAACTGGCTAATCCTTATAAATTACTCTACAATCGTTTTAAGTCAGAACAATATAGACCTCTACGATTCTCTCAATTCCACAACCAAGATCCTTACAAATCCTTCTACCACATGTTACAAAATGGAAAAAACAATACATACAATAATAATCAATCTATGATAATAAGCAAAATAGTAATAACGATCAAAAAAAAGTATTTTCAAATACTATCGATGCCCTTAAATTTATCCAAGAAAAATTAGATAACATTAAAAATAGGCTCACTCTAATTGACGACGAAATTATTTCTTTAAAAAACTCTATCATCAAACAAGAACAAAACCAAAAGGACATTGATTTCCGTTTACACAGACTAGAGTATATGTACTATATTGAACATGATCCTAAACAAGTTGATGATCCTAATTATGAATTTCTACTTCATAACGGTGAAGAAGAAATGGAAACAACCACCCTATCCCAGTTGATATTAACAATAACTCATCTTCTTCTATCATTCTGACCAATATTCCCAGTTTCTAAACAAACTATCTCTAACAAATTGACACAATCGAATCTTTAGTTAATGATATTAAGTCTGAAATTCATTCAATTTTCTCCACTTTACGCTCTCTCACTCAAACTCTCACCCCTTCTAATTTATGAGTTTATACCAACATATTAACCAAAATGGTGTTCAAAATATTCACCTTACTAATAATGAAAAAATTTTAACAAATGACAATTTATACTCGCATTTCAATGACCCAAATTTTTCTCTATCGCTACTCAAAAATTTAGAAGCTGCATATCCAATGATAAATTCAAACAGATCGAACAATTCTTTATTTCTTACAATCTCGATATTTTAGGTTTAAGCGAAACACATCTCAATTTCATACAAGCATCATACTGTTCAAAAATTTTCATAACCATCCATACAAATTCATTTTCTCTTCTGATAATCCTTAAAGTAATTACCAAGGCATTGGTTTTATCATTAGATCCTATCTTCACAATCATATATTTTATCAAAAATTCTTATTCGATAGAATTGCTTACATAGATCTCCAATTCAAAAACAAAACCAAATTAAGGATTATTTAAATCTACCTTCCAGCCAATACTAACAATCAGGATCAACTAGCACTTAGATCAAAACTTGAAGCTTTAGTTATTAATATTATTCTTGAAGTACAATTCAAATTGTATCATATAATATTGATGGATGATTTCAATATTGACCTTTATAAGATACATAACAAACATAATAATTCAAAAAGAAATTGAATGTGCAGATCTTTTATAGACAAAATAATCAACTTAAATTTCATACACACTGCATCACTAATCTCAGATAATCCATAAAAACTTCTCCATATATTTACATCTTCAAAAAAGACTCACACCTACATTAACTACATTTTCACTTCTTCTTCTCTTTTTCATAATCTCACTTCTTTCAAAATCTTTGATTTCTCAAGTACTATTTATGAATCTGATCATCTTCCCTTATACATAACCATCTACAAAAATAACATTTTCAACAATTCTTCTAACGCATATTGAAGACAATACAAAACAACACGTAAATCTTTTAATTTTGAAAAAACTGCATTCTTACATTGGGACCTCTTCTCTGATAAATTGGATAAATTAATTAGAGAATCAAAAAAGTTTTATAATTGTAACTATTTTGATTTAGGTTTCTTTCAAACAGCACTTAATCAAGCTTAAGAATTTTTGGTCTAAACAGTTCTTTGTGCTGCTAATAAGCATATTCCAAAAACTACCTCGATCTTACATCATAAGTCTCTTTACACTTTCAATAATTCTACCACTCACAAGTAAATCAAAAAGCTCTACAAACTCTACCATAGTATTAAAATTTCTATAGATAAAGAAGCAACTGCTCCCGATTTTTCATCCTTCTCATTCAATATTAATTTTAACAAATATCATATCGTTCTGAACATTGCTAATGAACATAGAATCTCATCAGCTTCGCTAGATTCTTTTTTTTATCAAAAAGATCTCAAGGCATACTTTATAGATCTCAAAGCTTCTATTATTAAACCTTTAGAATGTAAATTGAAATTAGTTTCTAAACACGAAACCAATGATCACATCAAAGCTCATATTTTACAATGAATTGACCATTTTAAAGATGCTCCTTTGAATATGATAGACTCTTATCTTGATAGGTCTAGAAAAACTATCATTCTCAATAGACTTTTAATCAATGAACCTAATCAAGATTCTTATTGGAACTAGACCCAACGCAAATTAAAAAGACTACTGCTCTCTATTTTCAAACTGTAGCAGGTGCTCAAAACCTAGATGTTACTGACTTTATATTATTTCATTTTTCAAATTCCTGGTCACAATGGGTACCCTATTATTAACCTCTTTCAATCATCAAGAATAATGCCTATGATCATATACTTGACGTTCCTACTTACGATGAATGGTATCTCATTATAAAATATCTACCCAATAACAAAGCCTCTGGTCCCTTCAACATCTTTAATGAAATTTTGAAAAAATTGGGTCCTCTTGTTAATAAACTGCTTTACAAAATTATTTGTGCCTGTTTTTCATCTGGTCTCACTCCAAATCAGTGAAATTTAACTTATGTGTATACCCCATACCTAAACCTAAGCCATAGAACTGTAATCTTAATAATACTAGACTTATTATTTTCCTAGAATCTATTCGCAAAGCTTTTTTACTAAGATTCTTAACACTAAACTTCAAAAGTGCTAATAAATACTAATGTTCTATCAGGTTTAAATTTTGCAGGCCTTTCACATCAATCCACAATGGAACCTCTTCACATAATTAACAATTTGCTGAAATACCACCATTTTAAAAAAGAAACTGATATTTCTTACAAAAAAGATTTACACATTCTTTTTCAAGATATATCTAAGGCTTACGATCAGGTTAATATTTTATGTTAAAAAAAGCCTTACGCTAGATTAAAATTTCCCAACACCCTCATAGATTTAATAATTAGATTGTTTCTTAATCGAACTAATAAGATCTTTACTGACTTTGGTCTTACCGATCCCTTTGACATTCTTGTTGGAATTGACTAGGGAGAAGTAATTTCACCTCTATTATGGGTTATTTATTACGATCCTTTATTTGATTGAATTAAAAAATCTGAACTCAGTTTTAACATGTCTACTGAATGGACTTCTGATCTCAACGAATCTTCAACCAAATTGCTCAATATCACTATTCCTGTCCTCGCCTATATAGATGATACCATTTGGATCACTAATAGCTACGATCAAATAACTAGTATTTTAAACATTACTCTGACCTTTTACGAGCTGAACTCCATGAAAGTTAATTTTGATAAGTCTTACCTTATCACAGATCATGATAACACAGAATCAATAATATTTAGATATTCTTCAAACAATTCTTCATTCAAATGCTAAACTATTTCTCCTAAAGACTTAACTAGATATTTGAACGTTTGGATATTTGCTCAATACAACAAAAACTTCATCAAATATCAAATTTCTTCTGAAATTACCTCTTTTAGGGATAGATTCAAATTCAAATCTCTAACTAATAAATAACTTCGCTATCTGAATAATATGTTTCTTATATATCGACTAGAATACAGATCCAAACTAACTATCCTCTCTGAACTCGATTGTGATTTCTTATACAAACCTATGAGGAAGCTCATTAAAAATATATTAGGACTTAGACGCAGCATGCCAAATTCAATTATTTACAACAATCTTACTTATGGCTTTAATGATCTATCATCAATCTCACAATAATTTATCAACATCATTAACTCTCATCCTGATAATACGATCTTGGAATTATCAAACTAAAATAACTCCAATATAATTTTTGGCTATATAATAATCCTATGGTCTGTTAGCCTAAATCCCTCAAGTACTTTAGACATATAAATTTCCTTTCCAATTTTATCACTACCTACCATGACTTTAATTTCTCTTTTATCAATTCCTCAAGAATGATTGTTCTCTTTCGAGTTACAGGAGGATTAGTTTCTCTTCAGATGATTATGCCTTAAAACACATATAATATAAAAAATATTAGATCGAAAAATATTCTATTCCTATCACAAGTAATTGCTACTAGTAGATTTCTATTTAATTATCATGATATACAACTACAATCTTATTTTTTAGCTAATTTCAATAAGATCACCACACGTTGGTTCAAGCTATTACAAAAGATAGTTCTTTCTAATCTGGTCAAACCAGAATTTTGTTTTGAGACCCAAGTTTTTACCAATTACTCCTCTTCTTCATCAATTGAAGACTTTAAATGGAATACCAGATGGGCTAATATTTGAACCCTTCCTGAATCAACATCTATAAATTCCCCATTCCGAGCTCATTTATATTTGGAAAAGTGTTCAAACTGGAATCACCAGCTTCACCTTGTCTTTTTCAACATTTCATTTTAACTAATCCAACTAATGATCCTTATTTCCTTCTAAAAGAAATGCCATTTTGGCACCATGCTCTGGTTGCTCTTTTAACAAGAATCAGAAAAAATACAATATCAAGCTGAAATTTAAAAAGTTGTCTTATGCTCAGTTTATTAATCTGTTACTTCTGAACCTAATTTCTATTTCTTCTTTGGTTCAAAGCAATACTAAAAACTTATATGTTCCCAAAAGATCCTTTTGGTCCTTTATAGATCAAGCTGTTGCTAAATTCTGCACGATTCATTCCATTACTACTCCAAACATTTTACCTAATCATATTAATCCTGATAATAGTATTCTAACTATAGAAAGTTTATTTATTTATCACGATTGCATAACTGTCCTAAACAATCATAGAGTTTCTTTATTTAATGAAAATAATTTAGAATTTTATAATGATAGTTTTCATCAATTTTCTTTATCTCCTTTACAAACTTTTATTAGTTCTGCTTTTATTTTAGTTCATGATACTTTAGATATTTGTTTCGCTGCTACTTTGCTTCTCTTTGAGCCAACTCTACTAATGCTGAAATTTTCACTTTCCTAATGACTCTTTTTATTTGTTCTTATGGT
Organism: Funneliformis geosporum; assembly: GCA_946474995.1. NCBI lineage: Eukaryota > Fungi > Glomeromycota > Glomeromycetes > Glomerales > Glomeraceae > Funneliformis > Funneliformis geosporum. The sequence continues at coordinate 10,281 of CAMKVN010001402.1, read as the reverse complement.
TCTACAGTTAAAGTTTATACAGATAGTTTATCTATGATTTTATCTTACAATAAAATTTTACAAAATAATGTTTGTCTTTATCCATTCCTATTATTTAAAACTCCTTTCTATATATACTGATGTTTTATATTCAAACTACTCGAGCAAAAACAAATTGCCTTATCCTTGACCAAAGTTAAAGAACATTCTGATAATCCTTTTAATGAAAAAGTTGACAATTTAGCTAAATCTGTTTTTCATGACTCTTCTATTTCTCTCTTCTTTTCTCATGTTCCTTTCCTTTTCTTCATTCTGACCTTCCAATCAAATTCTATTATCAAAGAAATATGACCCTTTTTCAAAGACTACATTAACTCCAAATCTTTCACTAACTTTTACAACCTTTAAAGAAACAACCTATACAAAAGCAAACCAGTAAATTGGTTATGCACTTTCAACCTTATTAATCATAACACAAATAACACAACTTCTTACAAAGAATCTTTTTATTACAAATGAAGATACATACTGCTTCTCGAACAACTATCTATTCTAGAATTTCTCAAACTCATCTCTTCTAATATATATAAATCAAGCTGGAAGTGTTGTTGCTGTAATTCATTAGATGAAATATTCAATCATATCTGGAACTGTTCAGAATCTCGTCCTATCATCAATATTATAATTGAACTACAATTAAGGTTGCTAGACAAAATCAAGAGTTTAAACAGATGTCTAAATAGTAAAAGTAAAACTTGGTTAAATTATATTAAAATCTTATTAAAAAATCTGCAAAATTTGGAAAAAAGTAAAACTATATCAAAGCTTATATATAAAAATAGCGAAACTATATCAAACACTTAGTAAAAATTTAGCAAAACTAAAGGTTTAACCATTTTGCTAAATCCAAATGAGTTTAGACAAGCAATCTTAACTACAATATTTATTCGATACTTCACATTTTTATTGGAATTTGTCCCCTTCCTCTCCTTTCTCTATCGATCTTCTCAAAGGCATAGTCCCCTCTAACTTTTATTATCTCATTAATAACTTTACCAAATATCAAAAAAAATCTTTAGCTATACTATCTTCTTTTTATGACCTAATCATTGATCAGGTTATTCTTTTAATTTAAAAATCCAGATGTGCTTTAACTGTTATCAAAGAACTCACCTAACATATGGGAGGTAGTCAGTAGAAAAGGAGGAAATCCAAAATTTTTGTTAATTTTAATTATTAAGCTAATTTTATGCAAATAACTGAGATCAGCCAAGTGGTCCAATAATATAAATTTTGACCAAAATTTGGATTTTCCCCTTTTCTACTGACTGCCCCTATATAACAAATAAGAAAAAGCGTAATAAATCAAATCATAATACTATTATCTCTTCAACGCGTGCAATACTTAATACTGAAAACAATATGAACCATCTAACTCTCTTTTCTAATTCATTTATTCATAGCAGATTCTGGCCTCTTTTTAACGCAGTGAAAACTAGTTGTCTCAAATGAAGTTTTTGTTATATACTGATTTTTCTCCTCTACGTAGTTGGAATTGAACATGATGAGACAACTGGTTAGTTTGGTTGGAGTTGGTTTTTTTTCCTTCAAGGAAGGCTAAGCAGCTTTATTTTATTTTTTCTACTTTTATACCCTTCTTGGGATTTTCTTTTTACTTTGTATTTTGAATCTGAAATCTTAATAAATATTGGCTTCACCGCGTCTTAAAAAAAAAAAAAAATCAATTATTAATTTTTAAAATAATAATAAATTATATCATTCATAATTTTATTCTTTTTCCAATGAATATTTAAACATAACAAATGAATAAAAATTGAGTTAGTATTATTAGAAACAAAAGTGTCTTTGAATTTTATGAAAATTACACAAAAAAATACTTATATTTTACTACTACGCCTCTGACTACCATTCCTATGAACTCTGCTTTATTATATAGGTTTTACATTTGTTTTGACAAATGTGTTCTTATTTATTCAAAATATCTTAAATAAGTAATAACAATAAATAACAACAAATATTACAATTGCATTCACATTTTTGCAATTAAAAATTTTCGTAATTTTAAATTTACACAGTTTTCACAGTTTCGCAATTGAAATTTTCAGTAATATCAAATTTGAATTATGGAAATTAAATCAACTAATTAATCATCACTGATTCAACACTGATTAATCTCAAGTTTGACACTAATTAATTCGTGATTCAACGCTAATTAATCCCTATAAAAGTTTATTAAATAATTTTACATATTTTATTATACTCTTTATACTCTTGCGAATATTTAAATTATTAAATTATTCTTTATTAAAATTTATAATGTAACATTTCTTTAATAGTATATACAAGAAAAAAATTCGTTATATACCTTAAATTTAATATAAAAATTCATTATATAAAAAACTTTATTTCTTTTATTATACTTGGTACAGGATTTTCAATTCGTTATACATAATAGTAAATTTGATTATAAAAATTCGTTATATTCAATTATTTTATTTAATAAAATTTGGGACCACTCATAAAATTCAGAATATAGAAATTCGTTATAGTGAGGTTCAACTGTACTAAAAAATACTGGGCGTTGCTCATCCATAGTTTTATCAATCATAAATGCTGTATATTTTCCAATCCAATCTTCAAGTCCATTTGCTTCAACAGCCTTCAGAATTTGACCAAGTGCTGGATATGATTCGACAAGTGAATGATAAGAATAATCTTTAAGTTCAAGTGTAACATAATTAAGAAGATTTTGAGAGCATCAGATGTAGCCGATCCAGGTCGATGTTTGAGTGTATTTATGACAGAATTATAAAGCTATTGATAATTCATTTTAAGCCATATAGCATCTGAATTATGATTAAACTGATTGCTTATAATTTGAGGAATTTCTTGTCCTTCTTTAAGAAGTAACAAACAAACAATTTGAGCAATAAGGATTTGCATACAGCGATTAACTTTATTGAAAGCTTCATTATGAGCCAAAAATGCACATGGCGAACAAAATCGAGAATAAGTTTTTCCTCTACAGTTGTCATGTTTAAAGTATTCTTCAGCCCTTTCATCACCATCAAAAAGTGAATCATTTCGTAAAATTTGATAATTTTTGTCTTTTGTTTCATATTTAGCTAATACGGCATAATTACAAGAAAAAATCCGTTACAAACTAATTTATAAATAAGGTATTATATTAGCATTTATTATACAATTTTAAAAAAGTATATTTATTGTTAACTTTGTACTGCGAATTGATATTGCATTGCAAATCATCATTGTGTTGTGAATCATTGTCATAATCAGTATTAGCGTATTGAGAAATAAATGTTGTTCGTACTTTTTTAGATACACTTTTGTCAGCTTTTTCTTTGTTATTAATATGTAATGCAGTATTAAGATGAGTCCATAAGCGATCTCCATCATTAAGTCGATGCAAGGTGATTGATTTTCTATATCACAATAATGACAATACACATGTTTTTCATCCAACTTTTCGAAATTTTCATCAAGTAGCATATCCTTCAACTTTGGCTTTTTTTGCTTTAGAATATCTACTTTTTCATGAACAGCATCTGGTTTTGGTTCCTTTCTTTTTTCAGGTACAACTGAACGGCTTACATCTTTTCCTTTCCCTTTACTTTTAGTAGACTGTATAGTCTCGGAAAAATAAAGTTTGTATTGAACAAAGTTTTTTTTGCTTGGTATTGTTTTGGAAATTCACCGTTCATATTAGCTGCTAACGAAGATATATTCGTTGAGACGTGTTTAAGTCATGAAAATTATTTTTATAGATATAATTCAATTGGTCCAAAAACTAGCAGTTGATTCATGATCAACATTTAACAAATTACTAGTATTACCATTAACATTTGCAAAATGTATTAATGAGAGTAGTTACTAAAATTAGCTATTGTCTTAAATCCTAAAAATATCTATAAATCAAGGTGGATTTTTTAAACGAATAAATTAGACAAACCATTAAAATTATTCCATATTTTAGGTTTTCAAAAGAATGTTTTAGCAATAAATTTTGGGAATATTCATTCTTTTTATATAAACAGATTGTTAACAAAAATTTTTTGATAATCAAAAGCCACACACCAATCAAAGAAAATATAATTTCAAAAAGGAAATTAGAGATCAATATATGCACAGTTCGATTCTTACCTTTATTCCAATTTCAGTTTAAGGAAATTATCAAAAATTTTATTATTCATGATTCATAAAATGTACGACAAACATATCATAATAATTTTTAATTTGGTTCAAAGTGTACGATGAACCTTTTTTTTATCATTAAGTAAGTTTACAACAAAGCTTTTTGCCATTAAGCAGGTGTACGACGAATTTTTTTTTTTAGTAGATTATTAAGTGTACGAAATGTCACTACACGTGATCGTCTAAAAAGGAAATTCGTATCACGGTACGATGAATTTTTTTAAAGTGTACGACAAGTATATTCGATTAAACCGACATCCCCGACATCCAACAAAATAAAAACATTTGCGCCTATTTCCTTATAGGAAATTATTATCATATTTGGATACCCCAGTTTTTTTTTTCACCTTGGTACTTTTTTCATATTTTGGATAGAACTTTTTTTTCGATTGCCAGAAATATAATTAATATAAAAGGGCAATAGCTTTTTTAAAAAATAATATAACAACTTGATTTATTTAATTGAAATAAATCTTTAGATCTAATATGAATCCAACAAATATTACCATCACATCTCAATTGAATTTTGAACAAGTAACCGAAAGTTCAAATGCATCAAGTGAGAACATGTGTCATGTGACAACCACTCCGCAGCAAGAAAATTCAATGCAATCTGCATCAAGCTATCAGCCATTTCAAACCAATTCTTTTGGAAATTCTCCAATACAAATTCAACCAGTTCATTCCAACAAGTTTATTTATCGACCACCAAATGAACATTATCAGTATCATGTTAGTTGTGAAAAAATCTCTAATGATCTCATTATAAAGTTATTAAATTTACTTAAGGAAAATGGAATGCAATTAAAACAAAATGAATATGTTTTCTTTTATCAACAGCAATGTAATGATCAAGTATATCAGGTATCTTGCGAAATAATTTCCCCTTCTCTTATTAATCATTATTTGAATAAAAAATTTCACGGCTTTGAAATTGAACAGAATATGGGACAAGAACAGTTAGCTTTTACATTTGATCAAGAAAAAAATCTCGAACTTCATCTATCACAATACTTGAATAATTTCTTTTTAAACTAAGTCATTATTTTATGTTATATTCTAGCACCTATTATGTTTTATATTTAAATTATTTTTATTTAAAAATATATATACTTCTACTTATTGAAATTACATTATTTTATTATATTAAGGATATAAATCTTTGAGCACAGAATTATACAGAATTTTATTTCGTTAATGATACTTTACTTATAAATATACTGTAATGTAGATCTAATTGTTGTACTGTATTTATGTAAATTAGTTATGTATTTAATCTCTTAGTAATTATATAATTGCTAAATTTTTTTCAAAAACTTTACATAAAAATTTAACCAAAAAATATAATTATTCAGACCGCAAATAATACTTATTGTATATCACAGATTTTATCACGTAAAAAATTTATTTGTACAGACGATCTGGGAAATTTTTTTGCTATGAAAGTAGTATGACATTGACACTTTGTTATCGATACGAGAAATACATGAAGCGATCCTAAAGTTAGGTTTTGTATTTGCGGTTTATTTAGAATGTAGAGGGATGAAGTTACTTTTCAAAAATATCTATAACATATGTTTAAAGTTCTCGATATATCGTAGATTATAAAGATTTACGAACGATAATTTGAGTTTGATAATTGAATTAATAAAATATTTGTATTAAAAACAATATTACGAAATTTTTCGATCGAGTTATTTGTTTCATTTTAAAAGTTAGAGATTTATGGACTTAAAAAAAGAGAAAACTTTGTTCTTTCAAAGTTATATATTAGCAAATTTTAAAACTAAAGAATAAAGATGTAATTTTTGTGAAAAATAAAAAAAATAGTACTACTTTATTTATCAAAAAAAATTTTATACTGCATATATATATATTTATTTATATTTAGCAGAAAGGGTCTGTAAAAAGTTAAAAATAAATTAAAAATAAATATCCGATACTATTGTAAATAATTAATTATGACGCATCCTTCATTTATTTATTGATCATTAACGGGTTTATTTCTCATTGCATTTGTTTTAGTTTGAATATTTGTTCGGAAAATCATCGTAATTATGATAGGACATGCAGTATATAATAAATAAATGGAAAAGATAAACAAATTTTTGATGAAAAGTTTATTTTCATAAATCATATAAAATCGATTGAATATGTTTCGATAATATAAATTTAATTATTTATTTCATATACAAAACTTTATATTTTCCATTGGATTGTAATTGATAATAATTTGAATAAAAGCATTTACAAAAAAAACAACATAATTTCGAAAATTGGCAATATATTCAAATTTATTCATGTCCGCCATCGAACTTGTTGAACTTTGATTAATCATCATCTACTTACAGAGTTAGAACATTGGTAAACAAATAATACTTGTATAATAAATTGAGCGTTTCTCCGAAATTAAATTACTGCGCCACGAATTTTACAAAACCTGTGAAATTTTCAAGTTTCATTTGTTCACTCGAAGAAAATAATTAATACGAAAAACAGAAGAAATTCGAGTTATTAGATCAAATCTTGAATTATGAAATTAATGTACATGATAATAACAATATACTTTGTTTATTTCTATTCATTATTAATTAAAATAAACGACTTAAATAATAAGGCATTATTGTATTTTGTTTACCAAATAATGATCTCATAGAGTTGATGGTTGAATATTACAGGACCAGCGAAAAGAATGGCAGTAAAAATACCGAAAACTTCATTAACTTTGGAATTAAACAAAGTTTTATGGAAATTTCTTATTATTGGCTGTTTTAAAGGGAATGTAGAGAGATAGAATAGGTTAAGATTTTGGTGACTTTAAAAAAAAATGAGATTTTTCTTAAAAAATGAATGTGGTCACACAAACCTTTATCAAAATATATTAGCATTGGAAAGTTACCAAAAAATGAAACCTAAAAAGACGATGATTACCATTATTGTAGAGTCCCTTACTATTGCAAAGGTTCCGTATCGTTTGCGCCATTTTTTGTTCGTGTAACTTGAGCTAGATAGATTGAAAGGAAGTGAGGCTATGCTTAGATATTTCCTTTTCTCATTCATAAAAGATATTTGTTTATTATTTATTGTTATAAATCGAGGGGTGTTTCATAACGGTTTCCAATGATAATTGCAGAATGAAAGAATGCGACATGATAACGGAAATCATACTATTCAAATAGGCAAATATTCAAAGATTGATTATCATAGATACCTTAAATAAAAATTTTTTTATTTCATCTAAAAACCAAAACTATATACAAGACATTTTAATATTATATATTATTGCCTTTACTAGCTATAACAGTATCCTATTAAGCAGCATACATTAATCAATTTTTTATATTTATTACATATAACTTTAACCACTTCTCCTGAAGTATCTGCCAGGTAATAGTTTGCGTGTCCAAACTTGCCTATCCAATTCATTTTCTATAGGATTCATAACTGGGCTTTGTGTAGCCATGGTAAGCTCCACATTCAAAAGTGTTTTTTGGAAGTCATTTTTTTGTTTTATTTTGTGAATGAAAAATTTATTGTTGTTTTTTAAACATATTTTTATGGTATAGTTAAATAAGATTTTTATGCACTGTACTGATTTCACGAAATCTATTTTTTTTATTTACTCTTCTTTTATTATTTTAGTTATTATTATTATTATTTTATATCCCTTATGTTGTTTTAATTGTGAACATTATGCAATGGAGTTCTATTTGAAATTTTTTTTTTTTTTGCAGAAATTATATTCTGAATATTGTTATCAATTCTCTCTTTTTTGAGAAAATTAAAATCCAAATTTCAACAAAACAAATTACAGCAATAAAATATTCAATCAGTTGGAAATGCGTATCACGTGAAATGTGAAGCAATTTTTTTTTTTTAAATTGCTAATGACCTTTGCTATACATTTATAAATAATATAAGTTAAAGTTGGGAGAAAAGTTCTTAGGTTTCGATGATAATGTCGAAAATATAAAAGACGAATTAAGCTTTTAAGGATTGTTTATATGATTTTAATTTTTAATAGCAAACCTACTATATATTAAAATCCCAAATCAAAAACGTAGGGTTCCTACTTTTGTCATTTATCTTACAAACTTCGGAAGAATCATTTCTAATATAAATAAATTTAATATGTTTTACGTTTGCAAATAAAAAAAAACGTGCTTAAAATTTTTTTTTGCAACATCCCTACAATTATTGAGCGCGAAATTATTTAAAAAAATGCTTCATAGATATAAATAGATTTTGTGCTTGTATAATGGTAAAAAAACCTAAAATTAGTCCAATAAGAAATTAAAAAATTGATCATTAATGATTATTTGATTATACATTCTATGAGTCTGCAAATATTATTAGTAGCTATAATATGGGCTAAAAAAAACCTTTTCCTTTCGAGTATTGTTGTTGAGTATTACTTTCAATTAATATTACGACATGCATGATTTCATTTAAAATACTAAATTATTAATAAACATATTATTTCGAAAACATTCGCTAGCTTTATCGTTTTCGAATATCAAAAAATTAAAAAATTAACAAATTAAAGCTTTTTTGTTAGTATATTGTAAAAAATAAAAAATGCCTTCATATTCCCTTTAATATAATACTAATTATTTCCCGTAAAGATATTCTGGATAAGATGATAAAAATTTTCTAGAAATTGAACAATTTAATGGCTTAACTTATCGTTCGAAAATAACTCCTAACTCCAAAAAATTTATACAAAAGACAGATTTTTCCGTATAAAAATCATGGTTTGAATAAACTGCAAGCGGTTATTCGTTCGATGATCACTGTCCTATATAAATGAATGTTAAAAATGAAAATGTTAAATATTGGGCGATAGAAAGCACGGAGAGATATCTTAAAACATGACCATAAATTTTATTTAAAAAAATAATGATAACCATTAAACTGGAAAAGATTTTGGTAACACGAGAATAATTCTCGAGGATTGCATAAAAATATAACAACATCATGTAATCCAAAATCGGTTAAACATATGGGGCCTTTGCAATAGAAAGGGGGGAAACTGCTAGGAAAAATTAATTTTACTTTATATGCCAAATATGATTTTTATGCTGAAATATGTTCAACTTTAGCATTAACTCACATTTGATTTTCCCCCCCTTTCTATTGCAAAGGCCCCATATTATCGTCGATCCATTATCTCTTGAGATCCAATTTTTTTTTTATACACACAATATAATTTAAAAAGAAATTTTATGGGTCATTTATCTCCGAGTAAAACATTTTCCTTTTATAGCAGATATTTGGCGTGATCATCGTTGGAGTTAAAGATCTTTCACCACCTTTCTGATTAAAAATTTTCCTTTTATAGCAAAGACAGTGCATCGTTTGAGTATCAAAACAAAATAATTTTTTTTATAAATAAATTGATACATGCTTGTTTCTAATTTCAAGAAAAAAAATTATACAAAAATTATAGTTCTATTATTTTTTTTTCTCACAATAAATATAACATCCTTTTTTTTCTCATTTAAAAATATTCATACATGAAAATTTTTTTAAAAAAAATTCTTTTATAGATCCATAAATTTCTCACTATAAGCAATACAAATAAACTTGTTTCTTCGATACAAATTAGATTTACATATATTTATTTTGATTCTCAAATTATTGTGTCATATTAAAACTTTTTCACGCGTTAATTATCCAATTCGCTTATTGATATATACTTTGAATATTTTTGAACAATAAATTCACAAATATAAATATTTTAACATTTGGATCTAAATCAACTGAAAATGGAAAGCAATAGTCAACCTAACTTTACGATTAATTCACATATTGATAACGATCCTATCGCTCCAAGTGTCAATGCTATACAAAATCATAATGATATTTTTTCTCACGTGACATCTGAAGTTATGAATAGCGAAAATAGTATTATGCAACCGATGACTTTAAGTAATGATGATCAAATTTTTCAGGCGATTCCTAGTTGTTCAACCAATTATATTCAAGAGAGCTTTAATATGGTTAGACATTCATTCTTTTATAGGCCTTGCAATGATGATCATATTTATCAAATCAACTGTGAAGAGA
>CAMKVN010001401.1:0-18765 GCA_946474995.1 Funneliformis geosporum | reverse complement strand
TTTTTGCCAGCCAAATTACTTGTTTTATTAATAAGCTAATAGCCTCTAAAAATTTAACCAAATAAAGTTCATTTAATGTACTATAATATGAATCAAAAATCTCATTTTTTGTTAAAAGGTTCCTGTAACTCACTTTTAATAAATCAGCTCCTATATGATAATTCCATGTTATAACTAGCATAAATATTATAATTTTAAAGAAACATTTTGACTATAAATTCAAAACTTAATAATTTAATTAATATTACTTCAAATTTAATGATATAATTTACATTAAAATCCTTATAATTAGACAAATTCAATGAGTTAAAATATGTAAATATCTAACTACATTTTTTAGATGTAATAATATAATTTATTAAATTTATAAAATAAAAAATTAAATAATATAAAGTAGAATTACTAAACTATTATTTATATGATTTAAATATAAAAATTATTATCTAAAGATATTTAAATACCTACCTAAAAAAAGACTCAAACAGTTTTACCTACCTAAAAAAAGACTCAAACAGTTTCTATTTAATAAAAAGAAATAGTTTTTAAGTTTAAAAAAAATTTAAACAGTTACTCTTTAATAAAAGAAAATGTAATTTAAATCTTAAAAGACCAAAAAGTTTCTTTTTACTAAAGAGAAACATAATTCAGATTTTATAAAAAGATTTAAAAGTTTCTTTTAAATAAAGAGAAATATAATTCAGATTTAAAAAAATATCTAAAAGTTTTATTTTTATTACAGAGAAACATAATTCAAATCTAAAAAAATCCTAAAAAAATATTTTTTATTAAAAAGAAACATAATTTAGATTTTAAAAAAAACCTGAAAAGTTTTTCTTTATTAAAAAGAAATGTAATTCAAATTCTAAAAAAAAACCCAAAAAGTTTCTTTTTATTAAAGAAAATGTAATTCAGATTTTAAAAAGTTTCTCTTTATTAAATAAAAACATAATTCAAATTTTAAAAAAGATCTGAAAAGTTTTTCTTTATTAAAGAAAAATATAATTCTGATCTAAAAAAGTTCCAAAATTTTTCTTATTAAAAAGAAAATATTTTAGTTTCAATTTTTAGTTTTAGAATTTTATCTAATCTGATGGATTTGAAAATTCAATTTGAATCTAACAAATCAGATCAAATCTAAATCTAAATCTAATAGATTATATCAAATCTAATCTAAATTAATCAGAATCTAACAATTAAATCAAATTCAAATCTGAATTCAAATTTGATTATTAGACGAGTAAAGTAAAATAGATGCCAGCATTGAGATTATATAAATTATATGAAATAAAGGTGATTATATAGCGAGATGTATTCAGAGATGAGAAAATCATTTTATATAAATAGAAGAGCTTCTTATTTTCTTATTTACCATCAAGAAAATCATAAAAAATTAGAAAGTTACTTAAATAATGAAGATTTTAAGAAATATTAACAAATTTACAAACATTAGAATCTATTTCCTGAAAACCTAATAATATATATTAAAAAAATATTATTTTCAAAATTCATCAGACACATTTTAAAAGATATAATATCTGAAAAACTTATTGAAATTATATGTATTTGTAAGAATATAAGTATAATGAGAGAAGAAAGGAGTTAACTATAATAGACATGAGTAGTTAGATGTTGTAGTATACAGAAAAAAATTGTTAAAAAAATATTTGTTTATAAGAAATCTATAAAAGATTTTGATGGCGATATGCTAGATATTATATTAAAATTACAAATTAAGTCAGAAGAGAAAAAATTTATACAAGTGAAACAAGTAATACATAATGAATGTCACTTTTATGTAAATGATGGGTAACAAAGAATCTGAATGAGAGAGGATGAGAATATTTTATACTTAAAAGATACTGGACGCTTTATCATAGTTTCAGTTTTCCTTTGTCTATATTATAGGTTAATATGTTTATCTGATAAGCAATCGCAAGTAAATCTTCATATTAGATATAAAGAAACTTTTATTCTTTAATTTATACAAATGGATGGATATTGAAAATCAGAACATATATTAGATTAAATAAGCCTTTTTTTGCTATATTATGTAGAATTATAATAAAAGTTATTGGAATTTTCTTTTTATTTACAAATAAAGCTCATACATCAAGTAATTCTGATATTTGAGGTATTTCTTTCTAGATGAATTAGAGTTTTTGCTTGATCAATCAAAATCACAATGCTATAGTAATTGATGCACTTATTGCAATAAGAATGAATATGAATTCTAAAGAAAAGCAACCTATAACTTGTGATGTTTGATATATCAATAAATATGATAAAAAGATTAAACAATTGATGATATTACCAGATAATCATCAATTAAAAGGGCAACTGAAGGGTATCAAGCAAGTGCAGTGCTTAAAGAACGTACTCTCTAGCCAATGAAGATCATTTGTTTGACATGTGAGCAATGTTCTGGAAAATGTGACAAAGTTAATCCAAAAAGATTAGACTGTTGTGCATGATAAATCATGTCACTACAACTGGATTTTCAGGAACAGCGGTCAATATTAGAAGAAGCAATTATAGAAGCAAGTCATATATTTGAAAATACCAAAAATTCCATTGCGAGTGTAACTTTATAGAGTGATACTGGAATTATACAAAGTGAGAAATTAGAGAGCTATGTAGTTATAGCTTTGCAGACTATTAAAATGAATTCTAGAAGTTCTTTTTAATGTGTTTATAACAACTATTCGTAAGTTTGTATGCAAGTCATGAATGTATATGAATGTGTACAACAAACGGTTAGAGGGTGGCGCTGCAGAGTGGGCTATTAGTAAATACAAATCACATCGTAGAATACCTGAGAATATTGAAAGAACAATGGATTGTTAATATGAAATATGATATTATAATAATAAAGAATTAATTGCTTAATTAAATGGTTAATCTTTTATATTATAGGAAAATTATTAAAATCTACTGTATATTTCACAATTATATTTTTAAACAGGTGATCTGAAAATATTTATTGTCGGTCAATTGACTTTTAAAAAGTAGTACGCCCGAGAAAAGTATTTAATAAATGAAAAAAATGCTTATAGGGGTTCACTTTTTCTTTTTTCGGCCATAAATTTCTTCTTCATAAAGTTTATATAATAAAACAATTGCAGCATACTATATATACATAGTCATTATTTTTTTTGTCTCGTGATTTACCATTGTTTTCGTATGATAAAGTTTTTTTATTTATTTACTAATAATCTAGAATGTATTCGACAAAATTAAAAAAAGATGGTTTTTCGACCGATTCAAAAAAAGAGTACCATAAATCTTTAGATTAGAATTTTCAAATTGTTTATAAATTTGACGTAAGTAGAGAGCGACGACGTTGAGGCAATACTTCTTCTGTTTACATTCCTTTTGTTTATATATATAAACCTAAAGAACTGGACGTAACACGAGAATCGGAGAATCATAATATGAATCATTTTTTTTCCGTGTACTGTTACTTTTTTTTTACTATGCTTGTTATTGTATTTCGTCACCAATCAAGTTTCTTATATTTCTTTGAAATCATTAAATTCAAACTTTTATGTTACACAAATTTTAAGCTGTCAAAATATATATCATTTTTTCTTCATCTGTATGTGTTTTCTTTTACAGAGACTCGCTTCTAATATCAATACCTTTTTAACAAAATCCATATTCATTATCTATACAATGGTACTGCCTAATCCTCCTGGTGGCATAAATATTTATGAAAACACAAGTGAAAATTCAAGTTAATGACAGTCATATACCAAGGGAGAAAAGAAACAACCAAAAGTAGTTATCGTAAATATTTTTATTCCTCAAATCGATGAATAAATGAGTAACGAGATGAAATAAACTGTATAATAGCCACGCTCTGCTCTATTTTCAACGCGTTGTAAAAATCTTCCATCTTTATAACAAACATGCTTGCTTATCTTGTGATTATTGGAATTTTGTTCCATTTCTCCTGAAGGGATATGTGGGTTTTGACGAGCAAATTATGATATGTGTCGAACCGCGCCACTTACGAGAAGAACGAAATTATTTATTATATGACGTGAAATTGGAAATGGGGCTAGACTTTTTAATTTGCGGATAACCTCTATAATACAGCTTATTCATGTATTTTATAGCAAAGTATCCTTTATAAAATACATTTTATTAATAACCCACTTTTCTCTTGAGGTTGAAGAGCGCCATACGGCCTAGCATTTACAAATAAATCAATAAATACACATATCGCTTGAACAAAATGTGGGATATTGGAGCTATGAGATTGTACTAACTTTTTTTCGTCTTTAGAATGGATGGATCTTATATGTTTCACAGCAAGAAATTGTTCAATAAACGCTCATCATTATAAATGACAAGATTTCTAAAAAAGAAAAATTTAAAAGAGTTTAATCATTATATCAGATAAAAATCTAAACATTTTGTTGGTGTTTGGTCTTTCTCCCGAAAATTCGTCACGTTTATTGGCCCTACACTTCCCTCGGAAAAGCAACCGGTCAAGTTTTTCTTAATTTTCTTAAATTTCTTAAAATCTGGAAAAAATTTTTTTTATTTTTTTTAATATTTTGACGATGATGTTTATATTTTTACATTGTCGCTGCTCGAAAAGCTCATTTCATAGTAGATCGAGAGTTAAGGCCACTTTCCATGAATAGTGCATCGTAAATAAAACAAATTATAAGAGCGTACCAAACAGAATTGAAACTTGCATTGCATTAGAAATCAAAGCATTAATTGTATTTTCATAAATAATAATATTTTTTTTTATCTGACCTGATATTTTTTCCGAGGTATTATAATAAAATTTTATAATTCACGTCGATCAATGCTTCCATCAAATGAAATGGTTCGATGTTATGTAATTACCCAAAGAATTCAACTGGTTGAATCTGATCAGCTGAACTTGGAAGTCCTTCCGGTAAGAAAAAACCGAGATCAAGTGTTCATCATATTAACATTTTTTTTGATTGTCAGGCATGAATCAACGATTCTAAATATAACTTAATTAAGCCAAGAACAATTTTCTATAAATAATCTTGGGTCGGGAAGGGCGTGATAAGAAACTTTTACTATGGAATAAAATAGGCTTGATATATAGCAAAATAGAAAGGAATCGACATTTTATGGTCCAGGGGCCGGAAGAATATGCTATTTCACATTACGATTAGTCTGGCCGGCCATTTATATTATATTAATTATTAACATAATAGTATATTTTGGTATTTTTACTTTTGAACTAATCAGAAAAATGCAATGTGTGATATATTATTGCCATATTATACGACGGGTTGTAAACCATAATTTTTCGATTATATCGATTTTAAAGATTTGAGCTATGTAGAAACACATGGTTAATTGCACAACAAATAGATTTCTTATAATATTTTATTGATAATAAAAATAATTGCTACAAATATAATAGGGTAGTGGGTATATATGCTTTCTAAATACATCGAGACTAATAAATATCTGTGATTTGAAATTATATTTGAATATAATTTGAATTTGAATTTCACGTGGATCATTATTGCGAAGTTCGACCGCGATTTTCAGATCTACTCGGAAATTATCATATTATCTAATTCAGAAAAATTGTAATCATTTATGTACGTCTGCCAATTCGGCTCTTGGAATATCATCTTGAGTTTCCAGATATTCAGAAGCCTGTCATTGTTGTGGATACAAATGTATTGGAACTTCAATAGTCATTACCGTTATTTGATGGAAGTCGTAAAGTGTGATAGTTTCGTGAATCTATTTTGAATTTCTGGTATATAATCAGATGGGTCGATCAAAGCCATAAAATGGAGGAGAAGTCTTTTGGAATGTAATCAATAAATACAACAATTTTTAGTGTATCGTCTTTTCATCATACGGGTATCGCGTGTATTTGAAAAGCTTCGCTTTACAGTGGATAAATTTTTCTAATGTAAATAAAATTTGTTTTTATCAAATGATGACAATGCTCTGCTAAAGCTAAAAAGAGAAGTGAAACGAAGAATGGAAAGGTGTATATTTATCATATTTTCGCCGATTTTCTTTTACCATTAATCTCTCTAATTGAATTAAAATTAATTTTCCATAATAATACCGTCTTCCCGATTAGCACGATTTGCGCCATAATTAGATGAATTTAGGCAGGGTCTGGTTGAAATTTCAATTATGGAATGATCTTTATGACACTCTGTATACCATCTGATATCATTTGAACGAATTTTTCTGCACCCTGCTACGGCTATTGACGGGGCCCCTTCAGTTGTCTCATTGTTTTATGAAGTTCATTAGACGATCTCAAAGATTTTTTTCCTTCTAATCTCATTATTACCCTTTTTCTTGTTCTTGAAATGTCCGTCTTCCTTTCCTCTTAAGATTTGATGTTGGCGATAAGATATCACCACTGCTCTATAACGGAACTAGGTATATCAACATCTTCCTCGCATCGCAAGTAATAACTTGAGTTTTCTGTCTCAATGTCATGGCTCAATCTTGCTTCTCGGGTTCAATCTCGGAATTCTCGGCAGCATTACCTGCCATTGTGTCTCCAACTTATCGATTCGGCTCCTAAGCTCTTCATATTTGCATCCTTGGTTTTCTCGATCTAAATCTTGGGTTGTATGTTCGATGATATTTTTTTTTTTATAAGGATGGGGATAATTCAAAGTTTTATCTTGCGAAGGCCCTATGCGAAGGCGGGATAAATACCTTGAACTCTTGTCACTGTTAGAATTACAGTTAAAATTGTCTTTATTGATATAGAAATAAATTACATTATTCGGTGATACACAAATTTGTTTACTAAGTGAAATCGTCTATACTAATGCTACAGATTTTTCATTCATATGTAATATCTTAATATTATCTCATCACTAACTTTTATCCGCTTGTATTTATCCCATTCTGGATAGAATCAAAGTGATCGTCAGTTATGCTTAACGAGACATTCGTGACATTAACCTTAGTAAAAGACCACCGAAATTTATGTGATGCTAGTAAGTCCCCAAAAATCTGTACGAAAATTTTGCAAGTCCTGAAACCGTTTGCACAATAATAATAATCCCCGGAATTTTAAACTACGAAAACTTTTACGAGAAAATTGGAGAAAGAAAAAAATTGACATCGCGCTTTATTTTTAAATCTAGTAGAGATCATGTGATATTAATCACCATTTGAAATAATAAATCGCTTATTAATTATTTCCCCTATATAGTCACTCTTATATATTGGGCAGAATTATTAATAAACTTATTAAAAAAACCCCTCTTTTATAGTCGCATAATATGGCTTTTTTATGTGACGTTACAGGGGGTCGACTGCATGATTACCATTTGTCATAATAAGCCACCAATCAAGAGTCTATTAAGTCTATATATATACCTAAAACCTTTAAACTTTCTCAGAATAAACTTACAAAAACTTCTATTAAAAAAGAATAAAATAAAAAAAAATCATACATAATGTTTAGCGTTTACGGAGGAAATATCGCACAAAAATGCGCACAAAAATACGCACAAAGATACGTACAAAGATACGCACAAATAAGATCACTTCATAACATGAATGGTAAGTAAAGTATAACTAGGAAACGGGGACCGTTGCTAAGTCCGGAGCAAGTATAATGCAAGTAACCAATCACGTATCGACTCAATTTTTGAGCGGGCTGACAACGAGACATCTCCTCACATATTAAGTCAAGGCGTCTAGAAATATATAGTCCTTCGCTTACGCTCCGGACTAATTAAGAACAAAATTTATTAATGTCTACTTATAATTTATCCCAAAAAAGGAAATGTCGTAAAAGAATCTATTTTAAGTTCTTTTTGGTCATCATTTGCTATTGGTTCAATTGGTTTTGCCGCGTTTCAACTGGTTGGATTGATGCGTGAGGAACTTAAAGAAGAGATTAATCCACTTGGTACAAAGGTTGACAAGCTTGACAAAGTAAATGATTACAAAGCTAATTAATGATCATTCCCTAATATTAGTACAAAATTACTAATGTTAACCATCTCATTCAATCTAGAAATTCGACAAATTAGAAAAACAATTTCTCGAAGATATGAGACAAATAAAAGCACTCTTAAAAAAAGGACCACAGAAATAATGTCGCAGGCTCAGAGAAATTTTTATGATCTCGATTTAAACCTTAGATGGTTTTATATTCATACCATACTAATTCTTTGACATTCAGCAAAATTGCTTCACTAACTTTTAAGTAATATACAGTATGTTAAATTAGAAAATCAATTATAATTTTAATCATGTAAATTTCACAATAATTGAAGCTATATTATCGTATCTTTTATCGCGAAAGCCAATAAACAACGGAAAAATTATTTTGACATTTTTTTATACTTAAAAAATTTCATTAATTGTGGTCTAAATTTTAGATTGGTTCAATTAAATTGATTACTTTGCATGTAACAAACAAAAACGTTTATTCAAATTAAGGGCTTCTTTCGGATCGGGCAAGTATATATTTTGTCTCCGACCTTGGCCACCTTGGATCGGATCATGTCAATTATCCGACCTTCAAAAATTACGTAGATCTTTCCTTTTGTATAATATAATATAATGATCTAAAATTTGGTATCTTACATTTGTGCTTAAAAAATTTTACTATGGGCGTTTTACATTTTTTTTGGTATGAATTTAACTTTAATACTTTTATTAAATCAATTTAATTGATTTTAAACCTAATTTTTCTTGTACTTAAATTTTAGGTGGTTATGTAATAAATATAAACAAATCATTGAAAAGGTCAACACATCCGATGAATTCGATAATTTATATTTGGATATGAATGGTATTATTCATATTTGTTGTAATCAAGATAAAGGGGTAAACTTTTTTATGATTCATCAAAACTCTTGAGGTCATTGGTTTATTAATTTTCATTTTATTATTATAAGCTTTCTCCAGCTACAGAAGAAGAGATGATGATGAAAATATGTCATCATACTCAACAGATATTTGCCATGATTCGCCCTCAAAAAGTTTTATTTATTGCTATTGGTAAAATTTAATATTTGTCTTTATTAAAATAGAAGCAGATTCTAATTATAATATACTTTTTATTTTTATTTAGATGGAGTAGCTCCACGTGCTAAAATGAATCAACAGAGATCTCGTAGATTTAGAAGTGCAAAAGAAGCACAAGAAGCAGCTGGATCTCGAGGTATGATGCGTTGATAATAATTCATTATAAAATCAACTTATGATTACCCCTAATAATTTATTAATCTATAGATGTAGAAAAGAAATCATTTGATAGTAATTGTATAACGCCAGGTATATTCCATCATACGGTGGAATTATATAAATTTGCCCAACTTTCGAAACAAATAAATTTCTTGAAAGTTGAAGTTGGCTTTAACTACAAGGATATTTTGTATTTGATGTATTCATCTCATTAATCTGATGTTTAAAGTGTACCATATGTCTAACCGTTGATTACAATATTCAAAATAATAGGTACGCTTTTTATGGCACGTGTTGCAGTATCCTTACGAAATTGGATCGCATTTAAAATTAACACGGATCCAGGATGGAGAAATGTATGTGTCACTTGTTAAACTTTTTGTTTGTTTTGGTTTCTTTGTAAAAGATATTTATTATCAATAATTAATTTATAGTTAAAGGTCATATTATCTGACGCGAGTGTACCAGGTGAAGGTGAACATAAAATTATGAATTTTGTTCGTGTACAACGTGCTAGTAATCCTAATACTCGTCACGTCTTATATGGCTCGGTCGGTTATTTTATTTTATTTTTTTTTTTAAAAAATAGTCACTTAATATATTTATTAATAAGTATTTGAAATTTTTTGTATTCTTTTTATTTTAGGATTCTGATCTCATATTTCTTGCGTTGGCTACACATGAACCTCATTTTAAAGTGCTACGAGAAGATCAAAAAAGTATTTATGGTGGATGTTTCAATTGTTTCAATAAGGCCAATTTAATTCATATATTAACATTATGAGATCTTTATGTGATATTTATATATATTTTTTTTATAGAAAATGTTATTGATATTATAAATGTTCAAGTTTTTCGAGAATGTTTGAGAAGGGAACTTGAAGTATCCAACTTGCCCTGGTCATTTAATTTGAAAAATGCGATCGATGATTGGGTC
This sequence comes from Funneliformis geosporum, assembly GCA_946474995.1. NCBI lineage: Eukaryota > Fungi > Glomeromycota > Glomeromycetes > Glomerales > Glomeraceae > Funneliformis > Funneliformis geosporum. Next base: position 8,633 of record CAMKVN010001401.1, on the reverse strand, counting down.
TTTCTTAGCTTTTTCGTAGGTAATGATTTTCTTCCCCATATTCCGTTTTTGGATATCAAGGAAAATGCGATAGACACCTTGATTACTATATGGAAAAGATGTCTTCCATTAATGGGTGGTTATTTGACGGATCGTGGAACTGTATGTTTTATTTTCCTTTTAACTAATTTATTATTATATACAAAGTTCAAAAATATTTAAACATTCATTCTCTAGTTGAATTTAAAAAGGTTGCAACATTTTGTTACAGAACTTGACAACGAAGATAAAAACGCGTTTATTCAATGGTATCAAAAAGGTAAGTATTTGTTAATAAATTTTACAGATTGAGAGAGATCATTAGTAAATGATCAGACGTAATTATTGAAGGCAGAGTAAAAATGATTGGCATTGCTGTTTCAATAATTTATATAAATCGATTCCGATATTTCTGAAATCTTAATTACATCGATTAAATAATTCTATAACAAAAATAATATTGATGTTTAATTGAAATCATTAGCACGAGACTTATCAAAGAATACAGATGATTATAACGATATTACTAGGTAATTAACTCAATTTCTTTAATAATTGTGATTAAATACTATTAGGATAATTATTAATCGACTATGAACCTGGATTTAAAAGAAGATACTATATCCAAAAATTTGAAGTTACTAATCCAGATGAAGAATTTCGTAAAAAGTACGTTATTTATTTAATTCATAAACATTAAAATATATGTAAGTTTAATGAAATTTCTTTTATTATTTTCAGAATTGTAAAAAATTATATTGAAGGCCTCTGTTGGATTCTGGAATATTATTGTCGGGTAAAATTTTGTTATTATAATAAATATTACATAGTTGGGAATATGCTAACACTGAATAATACCTTCTAGGGAGTTCCATCTTGGACATGGTATTATCCTTACGGTTACTCTCCATATGCATCAGACTTGATAAATATTGGTGACATTATACCTGAATTCAAATTAGGTGATCCCTTTAAACCACTCGAGCAATTAATGTTTGTGTTACCGCCATATAGGTAAAATTTTAAAATATCAATTTTATCATTTATAATTGTATTAACGTTATAAATTATTAAATAATTTATAGCAAAGAACTTTTGCCATTGCCTTATCAAAAGCTAATTACTGACGAACGTAGTGCAATAAAAAGATATTATCCTGAATCATTCGAAATTGATTTAAACGGGAAAATACAACCATGGCAAGGTAGGATTTATCCGTTATTATTGAATTTCTGTTCTTTATGTAACTAAAATATTTATTTTAATTCATTATAGGAGTTGTTCTGCTTCCATTCATCGATGAATCATTATTACTTCAAACCATGAAATTGGTATCTTCTCAATTAACTTCCGATGATATTAGAAGAAACTCTCATGGTTCTGATATTCTTTTCTTTAGCAATCAGCATGAATTATATAATAAATTATTTTCTTTATATTCAGGAAGGAATCCAGTAGAGGTAAATCCTATTTAAATTTTTCGAATCTAAATAAATTTTATTTGACTAAAATTTAATTAAATATACAAATGAATTTATAATAGGTACCATTAGATCCAATTAAAGACAAAATGATTGGATTTGTTACAAGAAATCCTAATTTTATTTCTTTTGGCGGATTGAGGTATTTATTGATTCACCATCGTCATCATCACTATTATTATTATTATTTAAATTAACTTATCTTTTAATTCATTAATTAGTGTATTATATCGCATAGGATCTTCATGAATGGATTAGATGTGGTAGAGGGTAGAAATTTTCTCACAATGTTGATACGCTTAATGATATGCATTTACCAAATTGCCCCTATTCACGATAGAATTATATTGTTTATTATACAACAAATCATTCCCTGAAAAATAAGACGTTATTTATTTCTTGAAGTCAAAATGTTTTATATTTAATAAAAAATTATTTTGTACTTAGATAAAATACCTGAAATAAATACAATTTTTTGTCTTTTACAATTTTAAAATTTTGATTATCAATTTGCAATATTGATCTGTGTTCGAAAGCTCCCTAGTAGCCAGGAACTAAAAATGATCTTTGACTAATCGAGAGAAATCAAATGGCGGTATTTTGTGACAAATTGAAATAATATGGATCAGGACGCTTACATTCTTATTCAAATCTCAAATAACAAGTAGATTAGGAATGTAAAAGATTATAAAATCGAGTCTGATAAGAAAACATTAATGTATCATGATCAAAGAAGCTCTATTTACGTTTCGATGCATTGTGGTATTGCAAATAGAGGCAACGAAAACTTTATACATTTATATAATTGTTTTAAATTGCTCTCATAGGATATACTGTCTAAGCACCTCGCTTAATCATTTACGAGATCATAGACCTTCTTATACATTTGTGCGTCCTGACTTTGGACATAATTTCGTTAACTCTTAAATTTATCATGAGTACATCTATTTATAATTTCTAGCCTTCCACTAGATGATCCCACTAAATAAAGTCTTCGTCTTTCAAAAAAAGCTATAACTTGTTTTAGTCTAAATGACTCATGATGACCATCATACTGATAGACTATATTAACTTCAAAAGGATGTATTGTACCTTTAGATATAACAATTTCGTTTCTGTAAATGATAAAAATTCATTTATGAAGTAATATTATTATACATGACCATTACCTAGGGATTGAGAAAGTAATTTTCATGCAATGCTTTGCTGTTTTTTTTTTTGAAGACATCATTCAATAACAAAGAAACAAATCAATCAATAAACACATTATCATATGACGCGCAGATTAAAGAAAATGATATCTATCTTTCAATATAATTTGATAGCTTTGATGAAATCCTTTACATCATTGACATCTATTGGAGTATCAAGCTTTGTATACTCAATTAACTGCTGTGTTAAATTCGAATCTGAACTAATAATATTTATTACCTGAATTTCCTTAAAGGTGCTCATATCTATAGCATCGATAATATCTGAAATTTTAGTACAAAACTGAGCCAATGCAAGGCTGACTTGGACCAACTTAATATCCGGTTGCTTTCGATAAACGTCACCAAAGATTTGCAACGCTAATCTCCAATTACCTTGCCTCATATAACAAAACCCGAGTAAAAGGTAGGAGATGGCCGTGTCATCGGACGATAAAAGCAGTGCAAATTCTTCTAGATTTTGCATTTCGCTATGGATATTCCCCAAGGCACCCGCGCTATTAATGATAATGTATCTCGCCAAATATTTAATGGGAATTTCTTCTATCTTATCCTTTAATGACATCTGAATCGCAATGGGTAAAATGGGTATTTCTAATTGTTCGAAAGACATATCAGCATTTGAGCTTTCTGTCAATCTTTGTATGGCATTTTCCGCATGAATAATTGCCTGTTCGTAATAATCATTGATAAAATAGGCTATAGCAAGCATCATTTGCACATCAGCCGAGTCATACGCCTCGATAGCATTATGGTACTGTTTAAAGATATTTTCCCGTATTTTTTGGGTCATATAATCATTTTTTTTTGCTTTAATAAAGTCAATGGTTGCAATTGAAGACAACGCCATACTCTTTGCCATCGGATTATTGGATACTTGGGCAATTTCACTACAAAGGATTTTGACTTGATCAAGATTTCCTTCCGAATAGCGCTTCTTGACTTCAAACCACTTTTGTATTACAATTAAGTAATCTTTCATGTGGTTAATGTAAGCTAAGATAACATGTGCATTTGTAAGGAGATAATTATCCTCTGGATAAAAAGTAGAGAGTAACTGAATAGCCTTGGAAACTGCTTGACGCGATCTAGCGTTCATTTCAAGCGCGATACTTGTTTCCTCTTCTGATTCTGCTATAACGTCAAAATCTATTGAAATGTTAAGTGAATTTGCTAACCATAACAAGGTAGAACCTGCATTATACGCGTAGGCTTGGGTTCCTTCTCGATAGAGTTGTTTTTGTAATGACTCTAAAGTCTCATATGTATCCAACATTTTTGCAGGCATCTTGTTATCTTGGTAAACCTCCATAAGTGCGCGTAATATCTTTTCCTTGATATTTGGCCTATCGAGTTGATGATCATTATAGAAATTTATGCATTCCCTTAGCAATTCTATATGTCGCGTTTTATCCGCCCCTAAGTAGCCCATTGCTAAAGTTTCCATGGTGTTGAGTATGTTGATCTCCTTCGTCGTTTGTTCTTCAATACTTAAACTAGGACAGGTTAAGTTATAATCGCGTTTTAAGATTTCCAAAGCTTCCGCGCTGAGGGTAGATCGTTTTGATCTATCTCCAATATTTCCGTATGCGTTTGCAAGATTATTTAAACTTTGCGCGTATAATGGATCATTTTTGCCGTATAATTGAGCTTTAATGGCATGCGCCTCTTGAAGAAGTTTCAACTTTTGATGATAGTTTGAGGCATTGTACTCTGCAAATCCAAGTGAAGTGATAATTTCCGCATATTCTTTGGTATTCTTGTTTAGGTCATACTTATCATATAAGTCAATCAATAATTTTAAATAAGTATTTTGATCGAACCTTTGCAAATTATTAGAAATTTCGCATAAATTATGAAGGTGGTCCCTGAAAAAAGTAACGATATCCATTTCCATATCATCTTTTTGCTTATCGATAGGTACGTGAAGTTTAAGCAAGGTCTGCCGATAAATATTCATCACTTGTAACATTTTGACATTTACCTTGTCAAATTTCTTTAGGTATAGGTAACAAGCTATAATGAGCTTTTGTAAAGCATATATTATATAATTTTTATGAAAATTGAAACTTAAGATTTGTCTAACGAAACTACGGATATAAATAAATTCATTTTCACACGTTAACCAGTTGAGTTTGAGTAGGATCAAGAGAATATGATTTGCGTGTTCTTCGGTTAACCCTAGATGAATTAATGAAGATTGAAAGAAATCCTTAGGAGCCTTATCCCCAATGAGATGCATTAAATATAACAAGCAATTATTGCTGATCAATTCGGTATAATGTGTCTCGTTTTCAGCAAGCATTTTAAACTCATCAACCAATATTAGTTTACTAGCCGAAAAATTAAATAGAAAACAAGTACAGGTATTATTAAGGTGGATAAAACTGGTATGAAGCTCAGACTTGACAGATTGCAAAAAATCACAATAGGCTTTTACGCTCTTGAATTTGCCAATCGTGATGCAAACAGTAGCCAAATCAATAATAACCGGAAATTGGCCCGAGAGTTCCAATAATTGTTCAAATTCCTCTTTGTTTTCACACTTAATAGAGTACTTTTCAAGCGTATTCCTTAAATAACGTCTTGAATCAAAACCAGCTGGTGGTGTTTCTGCTTCTATTGCTTTTAAAAAGAGTGTCTCTAACACATTCTTAGGTGATACATGTGCGCGTATTTCATCCAACAAGCGTTGTCCATTATCAATCACTTTTGAATAGTCTCTAATCAAATCAATTAAATCAGGTCGATGTAAACTATCTGTTTTTAATAATTTCCCCAATAATTTCTTAATTTCTCCTTGATGTAATGCTATGTCCCATTTGTATCCCGATACACCTGTTTCCAATAATTTGCTTGCTAATTTATTAATTTCCCCTTTGTTTATTGACATAACGATTTGCTGGTTTGTCATTCCTAAAATTTTCTCTCGATTGTTTTCTGAAAAGTACGACATGATCTGCACTTCAAGCAATTTTTGTTTTATTTTTTTAATTTTTAAAATTCCTTCCAGCGAAACATAGTCTAGTTGTTCAAGCTCATTTCCTGCTGCATAAGACTCATCCAATTTAGTTATTATCGTTGACATGGAATCGGCATGCGGTATAACTGATTGGTAATCCTTTTTTGCTAATGCGGCATCGAGAAAGTGCATAATAGTTTCTAATAGTAAGTTTGGTTGTAATTTTTCAGCATATTGATAAGCTTTTTCAGCGTACAACAAGGCGCGTCCTTCCTCCTTAGATTGTTGGCAAATCTCATTTAATTTCATGAGAGTATCTAGATAATTGGGATAAATTTTAGGCAGTTCCTCGTAAATACTATACGATTGTAGCAATTTTTCCTCCGCGCTCAGTGTCTTCTTTTCTAGTAGATCTAGGCTGGCTAATTGGTAATATGCTTTTGCAAGGTCACTGTGACTTTCACCGTAGAATTCTGTAATAATTTTGACAGCTTCACATATTCTTTGTTCGCTTTCCTGCCATTTATTATAATGAATCCAGATATCAAAAGCATCCAGATAGAATTTTGCGAGTTGCAATCGATGATAAGAATTTCCTGTAAGGGATTTTTGATACAGCGTCATAGCCTTTTCATAATATTCGTATGCGCTCTTGTAGCCTTTTCTCGCTTGTTCAAGCTTCATGTAGCTATGCAAAAGTTGAAAGCTAATGGCTTTGCTCGTGAGCTCGTGCTCTACGACAAATAACAATGAAGAAACATAATCCAATTGTTTTTGAGCTGGAACAAATTCTCCAACAAGGCACAAAGTATTAGCAAGATCAATGTATGCCTTTAATAGCCGATTTGCAACTCTACCTGCGTAGAGGGTGGTGAGCATTTTAATAACCAATTCCCTATATTCCACTGCTTGCTCTCGTTGGTTGAATCGCTCCGCAATTTCAGCTGCTTGCTGATAAATATCGACTAATTTAATATGAACTTGCTTTCCATAAAGCTCGCCCGTATATTCGAGAGCGCATTCAACGTAATATTTGCTGCGCTTGTATTGTTTTTGATTTGCATACCATTTTGCATTGCTAATATAATAATCAATCATCACATGATTTTTAAGTTTGTCAGGGATGCGTTCAACCACCTCATTGGCTTTTTTTAAATGGATCGATTCACCCATCGGGTTGCCTAATAGACTCTCGATTTGTGCAATAATGCAATGTGTTTGTATGCATTCTATGGATATCTCTTGATTATTCGCCATAAGCTCACTTAAGATAAGGTTAAACTCCTCGAGGGCTTCCTTATGGTTTTCCAGAGTTAATTTTAGGTAACCTAAATTGAAACGGTCAGTAATATCTGGTGTTTTATGCGCCAAGTATTCTTTATAGGCTTCGTAAGCTAATCGAGGTTTCTCCAAGTGTACGTACAATCGAAACAATTGAAAGTGAGCATCCTCTGATCCCGATTTCTGTGCCTCAAGCAATAAGAGTTCTGCTTGCCTATAAAGCATGAACCGGAAGCATATCGTAGCTTTTGTCGTTATCCTCTCATCCAAAAAATTTTCCATGGTGTTAATCTGATCCGGAGTTTCCAGATCAATACTTGATTGTACAAAACGGTAAAGAGGTATTGCGATTTGATAGAATCTCACTAGATCACTGATATCATCTATACCTAAAAAGCTTCCAACTTCTGAGCTACTGGATGCCTCAGTAGCATTCCAGATACTCAGTCTTTCGCTTTGACTATCATGAATAAGATAGGTAAACAAACGGGCTTGTAAAGCCACAGCAGTCATAAACTCGAGCTGAGCTGCTCCCGTCTGATTGACAATATTCATTTCCAAGAGCCCTGAAATTTTATCCCATAACATTTCACCAGACGTTGCAAAATTCATATGTAACCCTTCGATCAGTCGGTCCGGTAAACGGTAAATTTCATTCTTAATGTTTAATAATTTTCCTTCATCGCTAACCTTATCGATGCGGATTTTATACTTTTCTAAATCAGCTTGTAAGTTTTTGGTACCAATCTGCAGTAACACCTTGGCCATCCGTTTATGAAAGGGCAAATTATCTACATCTCCTTTTTGCAGCAACTTTTGTTTGACTAAATTCTTGTAATTTTCATATAACAACTTGTTTCCCACCAAGAATCGACAATCAAGTAATTCGGCAACCAACAAGGGGTCGTTCTCGAACGTGATTGGATTGATGTAATCCGCCATCTTTTGAGGGGTTTGTAACAGTTCATAGTCCTTATCCGAACGTCCAAGCGGTGTTTTTCCTCCCAGGTCAAACTGAAATCCAGGTTTGAGTAGGTCGTCAAAATCGATACCACTAGTTTTATTAGGGATTGCAAATAAACTCCAAGGAAGCGCGGTTTGTCCGAGACTGATAACGATAAAATTCATCAAATGAACCATTCGACGTAACGCTTCTTTCATGTTATGGTTATTGACTAGAATACAAAATTCTATATCCGAGTAGGGAGTGGCTGTACCTTTTGCCCACGATCCCAATAGCACAATCGCAATTTCTTGTATGTTAATGGTATCGTCACGAAGGGTGTCAATTGCGAGTTGTGTAATATCATAAAGTAGTTCATGCAATGATCTGTTAAGCTCTCGATATCCATCCTTAATTATAATAACCTTTTCGGAATTATTCGTTGCCTCTTGGGCTTGAAATATGATGCTCTTGGCTTGATTACATTGAATATCTCTAAGTGACTTGTGAAAGTCATCAACACGAGAGAAAAAATCTGTTAGATCATTATTGGATCGCAATATCTTTTTTAATAAAAAATCTTTTAATGCTATAAATTCCTGAATCGTTACTAAATCTTTATTTGCTATCTTGTTAGCGGCCTTAAATATCTTAAAAATGGACAAGCAGCGATCAGCCATTTGTAAAGTAATCATATTCTCTTGATTAACAAGGTTCTACCAAAGCTTTTGGCCAAT